>OU696696.1:341467006-341551806 GCA_916050605.2 Platycheirus albimanus
GGCATTCGTAATGGGGTGACCAAACCTGGCAAGCATATTCAAGAATGGGACGAACAAATGTTATAAAAAGCTGTTTTGTAACAAAAGGATCTGAAAATTGCCGTGACTCTCTCTCAATCCAGCCTAGAATTGAATTGGCTCTATTTGATATGGAGTTGATGTGCTGAATAAATTCAAGCTTTCGATCTAATATGACGCCAAGAACATTTACGTTTTCCATACAAGATAGGGAAATTCCATTTAACGAATAATTAAATGGAGTTACTAAAAGTTTTCTTGTGAGGCTCATAAAATTACATTTGTTTATATTAAGAGACAAGCAATTACGAACACACCAGTGACCAGTCAAAAAACGAATTAAGGTCGGATTGCAACATTTCACAATCACTAATACTAGAAATAGTTTTAAAAATTGTCACATCATCCACGTAAATGAGGCATTTAGAATACTTCAAGATAGATGGTAAGTCATTAATAAATAAAATAAAAAGTAGAGGTCCTAAATGGCTACCCTGTGGTATTCCAGAGTTAACTGTAAAATAATTTGATGGACAATCGCTAAACAACACTGCATAAGATCTGTTTAATAAATAAGATTGAAGCCACATAACAAAATTTTCGCTAAAACCAAAATTTCTTAGCTTTTTTAGCAAGATCTTATGAGAGAGTTTATCAAATGCCTTACTAAAGTCCGTAAAGACGCAGTCAATTACTTTCTTTTTCTTAAATGCATCAATGCACAGTTCGGTTAGCTCCATAAGAAACGTTACAGTAGAGCGACCTTTTGTAAAGCCATGTTGATTCGGAACAATGACTGATTTGACATAGAAACACAGAGATTCACAAATAATAGCTTCAAAAAGCTTCGGAATAACCGATAATTTGGCTATAGGCCTATAGTTTTGAATTTCGTCTTTTTTACCTTTTTTGTGTAGAGGGATTATGAAGGATTTTTTCCAAATACACGGAAATTGACAAGAAAACAGAGAACAATTAAAGAGAGTTGATAAAGGGAAAAGCAAATTATTTGCGCATTTTTTTAGGATAATAGAAGGTATACCATCCGGACCTGGTTTACAATTCTCGTCAAGATTAGATATGAACTTAGCAATGTTATCAGAATTAATA
Organism: Platycheirus albimanus; assembly: GCA_916050605.2. NCBI lineage: Eukaryota > Metazoa > Arthropoda > Insecta > Diptera > Syrphidae > Platycheirus > Platycheirus albimanus. The sequence goes on from OU696696.1 coordinate 341,468,135, forward strand.
TTGAAGTTTATATCAGTCAAGTAAGAGAATGATTTCAAAAAGCCAACATTTTGGCTATTTTCGTCAAGTATATCACAGTTCGCAGTATCACAGTTTAAAGTATCACAGATGTTAGTATCACAGTTAAAGGCACTTTGAAAAAAGTCTGCAAACAATTGTGTGATAACACGAGGGTCATGACTAGATATATCGTTTGACTTAAGAACAGACGGATATGGACAAGACTTCCTTTTACTATTTATAAAGTTCCAAAAATATTTTGGATTCATTTTAAGATCTCTTTGTACCTTCTGCAGATAATTCAAATATTTTAAACTTGAAGATCTATTGAAATTTTGTTTCTGAGGTTCTTAAGGCTTTTAATTTCACTATCATACCAATCTGGAACGGATGATCTCGATTTTACAGAAGTTAGAGGTACAGATTTTAAAAAACAATCAAACAAGACATTATAAAATTCAAAGACCATAGTGTTCACAGTTAAACAATTATTGAGATATGACCAATCAACTTGTGACAGCAGCATATTTAATTTGTTAAAATCTGTCTTTTTAAAATTAAAAGTGTAAAAATTTTCATTAAGGTCAGAATGAAATATTAAATCAAAAGAAAGAGAAAAGGATAAAGATGGATGATGGTTATCTTCAACTACTAAAGGATCTGTTGATTTTTCCACAACAATATCTTCATCACAGCTTGCGAAAATTAGATCCAAAATTCTTCCATTGCAATTAGAAACATCGTTAAATTGGTGTAGTCCAAGTGAGTTTAAATCGTTTTCCCAATCAATCGTTCTTGCTCGTCGTGTGTGCACGTCTTTTATTCTCGCTCTGCAATTACTTATCTTTCTTATTTATTTAAAGCCCGTCTTTTATCACAAGTTATTGTGTTTTTGCTTGTCAAGTTGTTTTTGTTCATTATTAAGTGCATTTGTCTGTTCCTAAATGTATTAAATAGTGTTATTTTATTACAAATTCACGGTTTAATGTAGCCTCAAATCATAAATAGTCCATATATTTATAATATATATTAAAAGAGAACACATTTCGCTGCTCTCTATGAATTTGATCGATTACGTTGATGATCATTCGTTTTCCTCTCTCCTTGGTGAGTGAAACTTTTGTATATGTTCTGCCTATGAAGCATTTGAGACTGCATTGTATCCCAACAATTTTCCGTTACCATTTCATGCCGCAACCTATATCTGCTTGTGTGACTGAGCTGTACTAGCTGCTAGCTACATTCATCTCCTGCCGACGTAATACAAGGGAAAGCCATATTTGCTATATTTGCCGCAAACAAAAATTGTGATTTATTGGCCAATATAAATAACAACAAACCTTCGTATTTGCTGCATGTCATGGTGTTTGACATTTGACAACCAGCTGTCATCTATCATCTATCAGCTGCCTATAACTACATTACCGACTACTATATCCCTTTGGTTCGTGAATTTGCTAAATAGTAACTCGCTTTGCCTGGTACACTAAAAACCAAAAAAATTTGGCAAGTAAAAATCATTATCTTTTAAAAAACTAAATATCTCCATATACCGTCATCTACAAAAAAAAAAAAAAAGAGATCGAATCATTATGTGTTCTTGCGCTGTTTGTGATAATATTGCGGATTATCTCATAGATGCAATCATTTGTCATGGAAACTGTCGCAAATTATTGCACGTAGCTTGCATTAATGCTCCATTTAGCACCATAAAACTATTTAAGGAAAGGAAATCTTTTTATTTCTTTTGTGAAGAGTGTGACCCTTTTGCATATACAAATATTGTTCGTGATGTACTGCAAAATAAGCAAAATCTTGTAAATCTCCATAACCAATTACTTCAACTAAACAAGAAAATTGAAGATATTACTTGCAATCAATAATTGCTACAAGGCATTGTTCAAAATGAAGATCATTTAATAACAAACAGTCCTACTACATGTGATACAGTACCCCTGAAACGAAAAATTGACGAAACTGATATTGATATATCTGAAACCAGCCATCTGACAAAGAAACCTGCCACGGATTTAATAGTGACTACATACAATGAATCCACTACAAATACTCCTCGCCAAGAACAACTTGATGCTTCTAAAGAACTTTTTACATCAAATCAGTGTTACTTAGCTGCTTCAAACACTACCTCAACAACAACTCCTCCTTCGATAGTGATTGACCAGCATTCTACAGATGTGATTACTTCTCCTGTCAACACATTTCCTCATACAGCCTCCACAACTGAAAGAAATTTCATATCACCTTTTGAATCAGGTTTAAAAATAGTTGAAGGACATAAAATTCTATTTATCTCGAAGCTTGCTCCATCTACGAACGCTCTTGATGTGAAATGTCATATTAAATCTAAAATTGGAACACTGGATTCTATAGTCGTTGAAAAAATACTCCATCGCAATTATTCTAAATATTCATCGTTCAAAATTAAACTGCCAGACTCAGTCTTCTACCTCCTAAACTCAAGCTCATTCTGGCCTAAGGGAATTGTCATGCATGAGTATCAAAATAGAAAATCAAATTATAATTCTCACCATTTTCAAAAACGATTGACAATGCGCAGCCTCAACCAAAGCAGCTACAAAAACTTCTGATTTACTACCAGAACGTAAACGGCCTCCGGACAAAGACCAACAAGGTCTATAAAAATGTAAATAATATTCCGCATGATGTCCTTATATTGACAGAAACTTGGCTGAACTCATCTTTTGCTGACACAGAGTTATTTGATTCCAATTTTCAAATTTTTCGTCGTGATCGTCATAATGACCCCAATATAGCTACTGTTGGAGGAGGATTATTACTAGCCGTTCGTAATAATTTGTTTTGTAATCTCGTCGACGATTTTTTGGACTCCAACCTCGAAATAATATGTGTGAAAATATCAACCCCGTCTGGTCATTTATATGTAGTTGTTTGCTATATCCCGCCTTCTTCTACAAGTGATGTCTACAATAAACTTATCGATTGCTTGGAATCTTTAAATGACAAAATTGAACCTTCAGATGAACTTTTTGTTATTGGTGACTTTAATTTGCCAAATCTTGAATGGACTAAATCATCGGAACATGAATCTTATCATGCTGCTAATGCGTTGAGCAATAACGAAGTTCTTTTTATCGATGGAATGATTTCATTTGGTCTTAATCAATTAAGCAATGTTAAAAACCAGTTTGGTAAAATTTTAGACCTTGTATACTTTTCTGACCTTAATAATTGTGATGGAACTGTGATACTTTCGGATGCAAAACTCATTGAGGAAGATCGGCATCATCCTGCATTATCTATCTCATTAAACCTAAATATTATTAATGTAACTTATCATTGTAAGAATATGCATGAATTTAATTTTAAAAAATGTAATTTCTCAGAACTCTATCGTTTATTGCAAGATATTAACTGGAATAGTTTATTTTTTAATGTCAGTTTTGATGAAATGGTCTTTCGTTTTTATAAAATTTTATTTGATTGTTTCTTAGAAACCATTCCGTTACGAAAAATAAGACCTTTAAATAACACTCCACCGTGGTTTGATCAACATATTAAAACTCTTTAAAATAAAAGAAACAAGGCTTGGGTGAAGTTGAATCGATTCTGGAGCGTCGAGGCTCAAAATGATTACATTAAACTAAGAGATGAGTTTATTAATTACTATAATTTTCTTTATTCGGACTTTATCACTAAAACTGAAGATGATCTTAAATCTAACCCCCGAAACTTCTGGAAATATGTCAATTGTAAAAGAAAATCTGATGGTTACCCAAATAATATGTGTTATCAAAATTCTGAGAGTCACAACCCAGAGGACATAGCAAATATGTTTGCCGAATATTTTCAGTGTGCTTTTGAAGTATCTACTTGCGATACAAATAATATTCCCGCTGTTGATGAGTTTTTACATCTTAATTCGATTAACTTTAGTATTACTGAGGAAACTATCTTAGAGTATATTAAAAAATTAGATAATTGCTTAAGTCCTGGTCCTGATGGTCTTCCTGCTTTTATGTTAAAAAAATGTGCAATATATATGTCATATCCGTTATTTTTACTTTTTAATCAGTCTATAAATAGCTGTAAGTTTCCGACCCTTTGGAAAAACGCATTCCTTATTCCTACTCATAAGAAAGGTAAGAAAAATTTGATTTTAAATTATAGACCAATTGCTAAACTATCTGCTATACCCAAAATGTTTGAATCTATTATTTGTGATATCTTGTCTTTTCACTGTTCCTCCGTTTTATGTGACAACCAACATGGCTTTGTTAAAAAGAGATCCACTATAACCAATTTGTTACAGTTTACTACATTTTGTATTGACGCGTTTGAAAAAAAAACAACAAGTTGACTGTATTTTTACTGACTTTAGCAAAGCATTTGACAAGCTAAACCACCATATTCTTTTAAGAAAATTGCAATATATGGGTCTTAACGATAGATTTGTTTTGTGGATATCCTAATATCTTAAAGATAGGTTATATAGTGTTGTTTTTAAAAGTGAACGTTCTAAATGTTTTACTGTTAACTCCGGTGTACCTCAGGGTAGCCACCTTGGCCCGTTATTATTTGTACTATTTATTAACGATCTTCCGTCCGTCCTAGTTAATTCTTTGTCTCTTATATATGCCGATGATGTAAAAAATTTTCGTACAATCAACTCTGTAGAAGACTGTGATCTCTTACAAAAAGACCTTCAAAGTTTCTGGGAATGGTGCAATATTAATGGTTTAGTTTTAAATATTGACAAGTGTAAGACAATGTGTTTTACACGCAAGAAAAATGTGATTATCTATAATTATGCGATTGATTTGTCACCTCTTAGTAACCTGTCTTGTTTTACTGACCTTGGGATTGTGTTGGACTCAAAATTAACTTTTATTGACCATTTTGACTATATTATTAAAAAAGCTAACATGACTCTCGGTTTTATTAAAAGATTTGCTCGAGAATTTCGTGATCCCTATGTTCTAAAAACTCTTTATGTCTCATTCGTAAGATCCATCTTAGAGTATGGTTGTGTTGTATGGGCACCATATTATGCGGTTCATATAAATAGATTGGAATCCGTTCAAAGAAGATTTATGAGATTTTGTTTAAGATTTCTACCATGGTCGAATAGAATTATCTTGCCACCTTACGCTCAACGTATTCAATTAATAAATCTTCCATCTCTAACGAGTCACAGAGCATATCTACAATTTTGTTTTATTGTCGGGATAATCAATGGATCCATAACAGCCCCATTGATACTTTGTCGATTGAATTTCATAGCTAGTCAGTATAATTTGAGAAGGCAGTTGCCAATTTCCAACATTTATAGTAGATCAAACTACGGTGCTAATAGTCCTTTAAATCTCTTAATAAATATTTACAATCAAAATTCAAATTTAATTAATTCCACCAATGACAATGTAAAATCACTCAACTTAAGAAAAATATTTTTTATTCAAAATAATCCATAATGTACATTAGATATTTAATGTTTTTTTTTTTTTTCCTTTTTTAATACATTATTGTAATGGAAGTTGTATATTATATAGGTACTAGTTTTTAAGATATATTATATGTAATAAGAGTTAACGTTAGTCCTTTAACGTATTAAATAAATAAATAAATAAATCGTCAATTAGTTTTGAGTCACCAGATTTGAGGTGTCCAGTTGGCAACATTACGTTCGATTCAGGACATCGTAACCAAGCAATATTGCTAAGATTAAAATCGCCGAGGCAAATCAGCTCGTCGTTATATTCTAATAATTCATTGATAAAGTTAATGAATTCAAAAGCTTTATCATAAACGTCACAGCGACTTCCCGGAACTATATATACAGTAACAAGGTAAATGTTTTTGTTACTTAAAGATATTTTAACGCAGAGAAATTCATTGTCAAGGGCTACAGGAACATGTACTGGCGTAGATATGAAAGACGATCTTACAGCAATCAAGATTCCACCTCCCACAGTATCTATATTCGGATCTGAATACCGGTCACGTCTAAAAACATTAAATGTGCTATCAAAAAGTTCGCAGTCTTTGATACCAGCATACAGCCATGTTTCGGTGAGGGAAATAACGTCATAAGAGCAGGTGACTGTTGAAAAGTAGACCTTATTGGTCTTTGTCCGAAGTCCTCTCACATTTTGATAGAAAAAATTTATTAGTGGCGACGATTTGCATGTCTTGTCAGTGTGTTTTGAAAAGGGCGAATATTATTCCTTTTGTTTACAAATTCATGAATAATTATATTATCCGGCCAAAATGATTTTTCAAGTAATTGATTGAATATTTCCTGGGTAACATACAGTTTAAAGGATGTGTAGTCATTACTTTTTGTTTGAAGTCGTTCAATTTTTAATTTAGCATTTGGGAACAGGGAAGTGACGAATTTACAAATATTTTCGCAGTTTGTGGCTATATCAAAGTTGGATAAAAATAAGCATTTAAATCTTTGTGCTGCCTTAAGTTGGACTTCATTAATCGAGCTTGAATTTGAAGACGATGATGTCAAAGACTTAGTTGGTAAGTTTGGTGAAATTTGATGTGTTTGTGATGATGGATTAACTGATAGCAAAGCAGTTGCGATATCTGTTGTTTTTGTTGTATTAGTAGGTAAGGTAAACGAAGATGGAGCTGTTTCAGTTGAGCTTGAATTGGCAAGTTTTGGAGCTGATGTTGATGGAAGAAGAGTTTGAGGAAGAAGAGTTTGAGGAATTGCAGAATTCACATTAAAATTAAAATTAGTCAATTTACGAGTAAGTGTATGAGAATCAAATATTGACTTAGCCGTTTTTTTCATCGAAGGATTTTGGAGAGAGCTTTCTGCATCTAATTCGTCACTTTTTCGTTTCGATGATTTTTTTGGCTTTATGATGGTCGTGGTATTTTTGATTTTTGTATTATTTCTGGTTTGTCTTTTAACGCTTTGTGGTTGCATATCGTGCGTTTGAGAAACAGAGGTTAATGTTTCAACTTGTTTAGCCAAATTCAGCAACTGGTCATGTAGGTTTTCAAGATTTTTTCTGTTTTCTAGCACGCCACGAGAGATATTTGTGAGAACAAACGGGTCACATTCGTTGCAGAAATAGTAAAATTATTTTCTGTCCTTAAAAAGCTTAATTGTGCTGAAAGGAGCGTCGATACATGTGACGTGAAAAAGTTGTCTGCAATTTCCCTGACACATAATTGAGTCAATCATATAGTCTGTGACATTTTTACATAAAGCGCAAGAAGCCATTGTTTAATATATCAATTTGTTTATCTATGTTTTTTTTTGTTTTTTTTTTTTTGTGTTTCTTTTTCTTTTTTACTTTTTTGATGTTCCGTATAAATTTTAATTTATTTTATTTTATTTGTGTTCTTTATGATCACCCTGTTCAGAGATGCATAAGTGGGCAATGTTGATTTTTTCTTTGTAATGGTTTGTGTATGAGATCATGAGATGTAGTGTCGGTAATGTAGATCAGCTTGATAGATGACGTTTATATGCAAAATAAATAACCAAAAAGGTATTTTCTGTAGTCTCAATTATGCTTACGGCAGAACATGTACTAAAAATGTACTCACCGAGAGGAGAGACAAAGTTGTCATTGAGATAATGATGAAACGTAGAGAGAATTACCACTATGATGTATGTATGAGAACAATTCAATAAAATAAAAAAAAAAAAAAAAAAAAAAACAAATTTTCGTTTTCATTTATCCACATTAAAAAATAATTATTTTAGGTGACACTCGAATAGAATAAGGCATACACAAGTTTAAAAGTTTAATGCCAAGAACTTGTTAAAAGGTTTTAGCACAAATTTGTTTGATAAATAACACAGTTAAATAAAAACAAAACAAAATTAGGCAGGGGTAGATCTAAACACAACCGCTTACGCTTAACCAGAGGGAACGATGTACTTGCCTTATAGTACATAATAATCGCAAGTAAAAAAACAATATTGCTTTTTAGGTACCACCAATCATGTGGCTGAAAAAAAGTTTTAAAAAAATGCCTAACAACGGTACTTTCCAAAGGACCGTTTTTTTTTTGCTTTCGACTATCTCGAAAACGACTCAACCGAAATTTCAGACACACAAGGTGTAGGTAGCTCAATTTGTACTGCATACCAATTTTTTTAAAAAATGATTGTTTGTATTTTGAAGAAAAAAAAAATTTAAGAATTAATATTTTTAAAACTGTTTATTAATTTTTTTTCTAAAAATTATAAATAAACTAGCTGTCCCGGCAGAAGTTGTTCTGCCCTTCCGAGCAGATAGCGCGGTGATATAAACGATGATAGATATAAACATTTTAAATATTAAGCGATAAGTTTGACTTCTTAATTATATTTATACCGTCAAATTAGTTTGTGTAAAATATGAGAACCTGGATTTTTTTTTTAATTTAATAAACTGATGATATATCAATGTCATGTTTCTGACAAGTTAGACGTGTGTTACAAGTATCGCAGCTTAAATTTTAATAATACACCAAAAATACCTTACCAAAATCAATAAAAGTGCAAATTAAATCTTGTCTAAACAAAGTGCAACCGTTTGTTGATCCTATTTAATTTGTTTTTATTAAAATAAATAGTGATTTTTTGTGTTTTCACATTCCTCGTGCGAAAGTTAAGTGATCGAATTCATAATGGCGCCCACGGCAGCGAGAAGGTTTACAAATGAAGAAATTGAAAATCTCCTGGATGAAAAAATGAATCACCACTTTGAAAAATTAAGGCTTCTTATCATTGAAGAAAATTTAAAGTTGTCAACTAAATTGGAAGATTTTGTTAAGGATATTAACAATCGAATAAAACAAATCAGTGAAGAAGTGACAGCTCTTGTTGCGCGCGTTGAATCTGTCGAAGAGAAACAACACCAACCTCCGCATGACACCCATCTCGCAAATAAAATCAGTTACATGCACCTACAAATTGATGCTTTGCAACGCGAAAAGATTTGTGCCGATGCTGTTCTTCGAGGAGTTCCAAAAAAAGCCAACGAGAACTTAAAAAGAAATGTTCAACACCTTGTGTAACTCCATAAGTTTTTCCCCAACAGCTGTACTCAAAGATATTTTTCGGGTCAAACGCAAAGGGACATATGAAGACACCGCAATAATCATTAAATTTAATACTGTAGCCGATAAAAACAAATTATTGTATTTAGTTAGTCAACGCTATAAAATATCAAAAAAAGCCCTTTCCTTGCATGATGTTCACCTTGATTCTGACAGTACAATACACATCAACGAAAGTTTAACATCTTTGAATCATATGGTTCTACGTAAAGCTTTTCACCTCAAACGTGATAAACATCTAACAGCAGCTGTCTACACTCGAAATGGAAAAGTTTATATCCACACAGTTAACAATCCCACGAAAGCTCACCTCATAAACTCTTGTCAAGATCTGGAATCATTAATGCAAGTGCAACATGTTGAAAATTTGCCTAACAGTGAAAGCATACACGTTAAATAGTCATATCAACTGCAGCCGAATTTCACAAGCACCGATTATTTAAATTGCATGTAAAACTTTTAAAACAATAATTTTAATGTGTTATTATTAATTTTTGCTTGCGATATTTAAAATGAACAAGTTAAAATTGTTTTTTTTTTTTATTGAAATCTTTCGTCAATGATTTATTTAAATCAATTTATTTTCTTTTCTTTTCTTTTTTCTCTTGTTTTCCTGTTTTGTAGCCAAATACTTAGTCTCTCATTAATCATGGTCGTTATTTTCGAATTGGTGTCAACTTCTTTTTTCTTTTGGCCCATTTCACCCTATAAACAGCTAAGGAATGCAAAAAATATTTAGTTAATGGACCTTGTGCCTGCTTCGCTAAGCAGATCACATTAATATATAGAATGCAAAATACACTCGTTTTAAATGCACCCTCTCTTTATATTTATTTTATTTCTTCTTCTTTTTATTTTATTGTCGCATAGCCTTTTCGTAAACAACATTTTTACTTGCGATTATAGGTAATATAAGGCAAGTTATGCATTCGTCGAAAAAAGAAAGTTTTGAGATAACAATCAAACATGACATTACGATGATAGCGAGACGAAAAAAGATGGTCTAAAAATTCTGTCCGTCTGTATGTCTGTCTGTCTGTCTGTATGTATAGAGACCTACAGCCCAAATGGGTGGGCCAAATCGCTTCAAACTTGGTATATAGACTTTTTTAGGTATTGTACAGAGGGGAAATTGAAATTTTTTTTCTACCTCAAAAAATAACGGTACCTGCCATACAACCGTTACGTTAAAGCTTATTTTTCTCAAAAACAGCTCTAACGATTTAAAAAAATCAGTGTTGCTAATTAATATTTTGAAAACTGCTTATTAAATTTTGTTCTAAAAATTTTAAATAAATGTATTTGCCGAATACCTATGAACTGGCATTTTTGAATTTTTTTTTGAAATTTGTTTCAAAAAGTTTTTAAAAAAAAACTTATTTTCTCAAAAACCGCTGCACAGATTTTTATAAATCTATCCTCATAAATTCAGATTTATCCAAGAAATAACATGGCGTACTTTTTTTTCAGCTCAAATTAGTTTAAGTATTTATTTAAGAATTTTGAAAATTTTATTTTTATCAAAATCTCAAGTCCCTAAACAACTGTCACTCATTAGAGCAAGTTCGTGCGACCCAGTCGTGCATTTTATTTGTTAAGCCCAGAGTTGTGGTATAAATAAACAGAACTGATGACTTTCCTACACGTGAACATGAAACATACAACTGAACTGTCCGTAGCAGAAGCATGTATATTCTAGGTCGATTCTGCACAATTCCAAAGATTGTCTCTGACGGAATCATTGTAATACGCGTATTCAATAAATCTTCACGTTTAAATTTTCCTTTTAAAATCGTTGCTTCAATAAGATTATTCATAACATTTTTGACTGCTAATCTTGTTCCGTTACACAATCGAGGTGGATTTATATTCCGAAGAAGAATAATGGGTGCACAAACTTTCAAATTTAAACGATGAGGCGGCAGTCCAGGCAAATCCAAGAAATTCAGAAATTCCGTTGGATGATTGACAGCGTCATCTTGATTTGTGACCGTATCTACTGATTGATACGTCACAATCTCACCAGGCACATCACTTAAAATATCCGCATTCAATTGACCGACGGGGTCTGGTTCAAAATCCCGAAAGTTCAATATCCCGAAAAATCAAAATCCAGAAAAATCAAAATCCCGAAAATTCAAAATCCCGAAAAAATCCCGAAAAGCAATCAATACTGATAAATCGGATTAGTGATGCAGGCAGGAGCCTGTGTCAACAGTTTTCATAATCAGCAGTACCTACTTGGGTGGCCCGCTTCGCGGGTTCTTGGGATTTTAACTCCCTTTTTCGGGGACACACCCGCTCACGCAACTTCATTGCTCCGCTAAGGGTATGTCCAGTTGTCTGGCAGGCGCCTGCCTGTGTCAACAGTTTTCTTTAAACAGTACTTGGCTTTTTTTTCATTCGGGATTTTGAACATTCGGGATTTTGATTTTTCGGGATTTTGAATTTTCAGGATTTTGATTTTTCGGGATTGAACGGATCCCGACCGACGTCCTTATATTTTTGGCTGCCAGTATTTATCTTTCAGCTTAAAAATTGTGATTTCGATAGTTTTGCGCAATGTTTGGAAAAGCACTTGAAACCAATTGTTGTTTTGTTTTTACGAAATTACAAAAAAATACCTTGCAAAGTGATTAGTCCAGTAGTAGCATCAATAGGAATTCGTCCATTTCCTATCGACAGTAGTTTTCTAGAAAATTCGTCAGCCGATGGGTCATTTAGTAATTGTTCTCTTACATTTGTTGTTAAAATGAGTGTTTGAACATTTCTCCATAAACTGGATGACTTCAAACATGCCTTTAATTCATCTCATATAGTTGAACGGGGAATCACTGGCAGCGGTTGACAGAAATCACCAGTCAACCATATCAGAGCGCCACCGAATATTTCTTGATTATTACGTAAATCTTTCAAAGTCCTATCTAAAGCTTCCATCGATCTCCTATGTGCCATTGTACATTCATCCCACACTATTAATTGGCATTGTTGCAAAACTCTTCCCATTCCAGAATTTTTAGAAATGTTACACGTTGGATTTTCATAAATTTGCATATTCAATGGTAATTTAAGTGCAGATTGCGGTGTACGACCAACATCCAATAATGTGGCAGCTATTCCAGATGATGCAAGTGCTAATGCTATATTGTTCTGTGATCTTATAGTAGCTAATAGCAAGGAAATCAAAAATGTTTTTCCGGAACCGCCTTGCGTATTTAAAAAAATCATTCCTCCGTTTTCGTATTGTAGAGTTTGAATTATGGTATCATATGCATTTTTTGTTCTCGATTCAATTTGGGAAGATTCAAATTTATAAATGTGTTCATTTCATTTATATCATATTGTTGTTTACGTTGCATTTCTTGATTAAATGCGGCATGTATTGGTCGATTAGGAGCAGGCAAACAAACAATATCTTCAATTATAACTAATGCCTCATTATACATTTCCAGCGTAATGAGTAATTCCTGATTTCTAGAAATACGACGCATTCTATTCAAGATATCTTCAGTCATATAGTCACGATAACTTTGCCACAATTCTACCGGATTTGATGGAAAACATGTTGCGATAATAATTGAAAATATTCTTATTTGATGCAGTAAACCTGTTGAGGATGCTTCCATAAGTGTGGCATCCCAATGATTATTATCATTTTTAAGTAAATACAGTTGTTCACATGCTTGACTATAAGTGCGACAAAGACGCCCATTCACTCTTTTCAAACTCAAAAAAGATGTATGTCCAGGAACATTAACCAATAAAAGATGCAAATAAAAACATTCATGTTGGCTGGGGTGCACTGCATAAGGTCGTCAGTATATCTAAGAAATTATGTTTGGTGTTTTTTTTTTGTCTTATTTGTTTGGCTTTAATTTTATCACATGATAAGAAATTTCGCGCGAACATTACGTCAGAGAGTTAAAGGATCACTGCTTCTTCAAAATTAGCGCATCTATAAAATCTATATATATTATTCGCACATTTTCAAACAATTCTTTTACTTTGAAGACTTGAAGAAATACCATTTATTTATGTATATGTATGTTTATTTAAATACCAACATACATACACGCCATACACCCAAAAAGCGTGATATTGATGTTTTAAGAACTGTAATGATCCCCTAACTGTTAACGCGCATACAATTGCCATTTTATTAAAAAAGAGAAAAACAACCATTGAAACATTATTGCTTTTTTATTAAATCTGCAGGTAACCAAAAGACTCACTCCTTAACGACATCGAAACACCATCATCGCTTGGGCACAAATCCAACCATGCAACATCTATTGGGCAACAAAGAAAACTTTTCCAGTTTCCTACAAACTATTACTCAAAACATAGCGACCAGGCATATACGATATACTACATATACATATGTATGTATGTACATTATGTACATTTTTTTCGAAAATCAAATTTCATGCTTCACAATAATGCTTTGATGTATTTGTATACACAGCGCGAAACCATATACAACTACAAAAAAAGCAAAAGCAACAACAAATGTTCATGTATGGGTATCGAGTATTGACGCTGTTTTTGACTTCAAAACTAAAAACAAAAATCCAATATTATAAAGTTCCGACTATGACTGAATTATATTTCAAATAAATGATTTTTGAGTTTTGCTAAGTGAGCTTTTCGTGTATTTTTCACACACGCACAACACACACATACCGATTTCTGATTTCAACCAAACTTCACCAAAATCGTATATAGACCAATACCAAAGATGTGTGAAAATTTTTTAGTTGAAATTGGTAGACGGGTTAAGGCGTGAATCGGCGACTAACAAAATATAGTTTACTTTTTATATATACAGGGTGTCCCAAAAGTCAACGTCGAAACGAAAACGGGTGATAGGGTAGGTGGTGACAGTTATCAGAAAAATAATAAAAAAAATTGTTGCCATGTATTTTGTGAGTTAAAGGCATTCGAAAAAAAAATCGAAAAAATGCTTACCCTCGACGGCCTTTCAAGTGCCGTGATTACAAATCTGAATTTTTCTCAATTTGTTTTTCTGTTATGGAACCTCGAATAACCCCGCTAACAATTGCATTACAAAATTTAAACACACCTGCATCAGTTTTGAAGAAAATATCACTTTTTCACCCAACTAAATACTCAACATTCTTAACATGACCATAGTTCACTGGGCTCTGTAGTGTAAAAAAAATGTACTACGAAATTTTGGCAAGTTACCTTAAAAGTTGGCGTGTTCAATTCTCCTTCCAAAATGGTATAAGATTTTTGGGAACATTCCATAAATATCGGAAAAAAAAAATGTTTTTCTCAAATAAACAGGTTTTAAGATAATTCTTTTTAATTCATTAAAACAAATTTGAATGTACTCCACGCTTTCTCGTCTAAGTTTAAGTTCGAGGCTAGTGACCGTTATTATTTAAAAGTAACTACTAGCAGGCCCAGACTTCTAAGGGCTATCGGATAGTGATTCATTTCTATTTTTTGGTTTAAGTTTGAAATAAAATTCAATTTTTCAACAAAAATTACATCAAAGTTTATCTCGATTAGTTATAACTATAACAAATGTTCAAATTGTTTGCCTCCAACAGCAATGCAAGATCTACATCTTCAAGATCGTTTTATAAGACGAGCGAATCTTCTTGAGTTGATGTCTGCAACAGCCTTTTTGGCGCAGCTCTGCTAAATTTTGGATTGGTTTTGAGTAGACATTTTCTTTTACTGGAAAAGAAAGAAATCCGGAGGGTATAAGTCAGGTGAACGGGCTGTCCACGAAATTGCACGCCTTATCCACATGGCTGGGTATTCTTCATCAAGGAATTGTTTCACTGGGCGAACATAATGCGCTGGGCAGCCGTCTTGTTGAAACCACATATTTCCATAAATGCTAAGTGGCACATCTTCCAATAAATTTGGTAAGTGGTTTTGTAAAAAATCTAAATACACCTCGCCGTTCATGTTCTATGGTGGTTCGAATGGTCCAATAATTTTACCATTCAGAATTCCGGTCCACATATTAACTTTGAAGCGATACTGCGATTTGCCTTCCCGTATCAAATGTGGATTTTCTACATGCCGATGCCACTCGTGCAAATTGTGAAGGTTCATGTATCCATCCTTTTTAAATGTTGATTCATCGGACCACAGAATTTTGTCCAAGAATCGCGGATCTTCTCTGTACCGTTGTAGTATCGTTCGACAAAATGCAACTCTTCCAGGGTAATCTCGTGGTAGTAGACTTTGCACTAGTAGAACATGGTATGCGTGGAGCTCATTTTTCTTCAAAATGCGATGTGCTGTACTTTTGGGAACTACTGTTCTTGTTTAGATTCCACATACTGAGGTACTTGGGTCTTGATTGACTTCTTGTAGCACTTGGTTCTCGTAGGCCATGAGGGGCCTGCCTTCACTAGTTCTTTGGTATGGAAGTCGACCTTCTGAGAATGACTGGTGCAAATTCACAAAAACCCGATGGTCCGGATAACGCTCAGCATTTGATATTTCTCATGGTAAAGTCTAGCTACAGCACTAGCATTTCCTCTGCATTCTCCATAAATAAGGTGCATGTTCGCATATTCCTGCGCAGTGTACAAAGATGGCATCGTGATGTTATTAAGTGAGATTATAACGCACTTAAATCCAAAGGACCGGCGATCAGTTTTACTAAACGACAAGAAATGAATCACTATCTGTAGCCCTTGGTAGTCTGGGCCTGCTAGTAGTTATTTCTAAATAATAACGGTCACTAGCCTCGAACTTAAACTTAGACGAGAAAGCCTGGAGTACATTCAAATTTGTTTTAATGAATTAAAAAGAATTATCTTTAAACCTGTTTATTTGAGAAAAACATTTTTTTCCGTTATTTATGGAATGTTCTCAAAAATCTTATACCATTTTGGAAGGAGAATTGAACACGCCAACTTTTAAGGTAACTTGCCGAAATTTCGTAGTACATTTTTTTTTGACACTACAGCCCATTGAATTAGGGTCATGTAAGAATGTTGAGTATTTAGTTGGGTGAAAAGTGATATTTTCTTCAAAACTGATGCAGGTGTGTTTAAATTTTGTAATGCAATTGTTAGCGGGGTTATTCGAGGTTCCATGACAGAAAAAAAAAATTGAGAAAAATTAAGATTTGTAATCACGGCACTTGAAAGGCCGTCAGAGGGTAAGCATTTTTTCGATTTTTTTTCGAATGCCTCTAACTCACAAAATACATGGCAACGATATTTTTTATTATTTTTCTGATAACTGTCACCACCTACCCTATTACCCGTTTTCATTTCGACGTTGACTTTTGGGACACCCTGTATAGAAGATGTATTTGCTGAATACCTATAAACTGGTGGTTTTGAATTTGTTTTTTTGAAAAAAATTTTCAAAAAGTTTTTCAAAAAAAAAAACTTTTTCTCAAAAACCGCTTCACAGATTTTTATAAATTTATTCTCATAAATTCAAATTTATCCAAGAAGTAAAATGGCGTACTTTTTTCAGCTCAAATAAGTTAAGGCATTTATTTAAGAATTTTGAAAAATGTATTTTTATCAAAATCTTAAGCCCCTAGACCACTGTCACACATTAGAGCAAGTTCGTGCGATTCAGTTGTGCATTTTATTAATATTGCAATATTTCATACGACAAAAATTGGTTGCAATGGATTGTGGGTAAATTCAATTTGTTAAAACAGTTTTTCTGTTCTTTAACGAAAAGTGGGCGTAAGCTACGCCCGAAATGAATTTAGTTTCTTCTAATAGACGCGAAATATTGCATCGTGGCTTTTTATAATTAACGTTAGTTTGCAAACATGTTGTTCTATAGTTTCTATTGAAAAGCTGGCGTCAGCCACGAGAAAAAAGCAAAAATTTTCAATAAAAATCAAATTTTTTTTCTACGAATGCATGATTTGCCTTATAATATGTACCTATCGCAAGTAAAAAAGTTATCTTGAGAAAAGAACTAATACCAAAGAACAGAGAATTTATGTATGTGCATATGTTCACACATTTTTATTAAATACGGCAACCAGAAATCCATCTATACATGGTACAAGTTTATCACTATAATCTGTTACACATAAATCGGCGGTACAGGGAAGATAGGGATGTTTGTCTCTCATTCGCACTCTTTTGTTTTCCATAAATGCGTTTCAAACAAAAGCTCTTGCAAAAAAGCTTCCTCATAAGAGGTGTACTGCCGAATTATGTGTAACAGAGTATAGTAGCAGTAGCGTTTAGTAAGAACTGAGATTTCTTTCGTAGAGATTCAGTTCCGCATGTCAGGGAGGACATCCTAGCCTGGGCCCCGATCCTCTACAGAAGAGTCCAATCTTGGCAACCCACTTGAAAAAACATGCAAACAAAGGGAGTGGCCATGTAAATCACCTTTGGTCTACGATTTGCGAAGGATTGATCTGTTCTATGCAGGGGCATATCGAGAGGGGGGCGTAGGGGCTGTCTCTACCCCCCCCCCCTTCCACGATTTTCCGAGTCGGCAAATCAGTCGGCAAATTAGCCGGCAAATTATCATTGTAGGTTTATTTACTGTCTTAAAATTTTCAATTGAAGCTGATTTTCAAACTGATGAATAACAAATACAGTTATAAGTTTGCACATTGTACCTGCTTTTTCGGCTGTCAGAGTACAGTACGTTCTTTACTAACGCAACTCTCGACTCACGTATGTGCGTGACGTAGATTCGCAGAACGAAACAAAAATGAAAACGGGAAGGCGCTAACTGGTTTAGTTGTAAAGTCATGTGCCAACTCGTAAATTTCTCAAACCGAGTTAACTCGAGTTAGAATTCAAGCAAACCGAGTTGCAACTCGAGTTGGAGAACTCGGTTTGAAACAAAATTGGTGAATACATGTCATTCATTATTTTTGAGTATTCGATTCGGTTTGGTAGTAAAAAAATCGAACTTTTTCTGATTTTTTAAAGGTTTTTTAATCCATCGACATCCTAGCAATCCTTCAATTTAATTTGACACTTCATAGCTTGACAGATGGAGGACGAACTATATTTTGGACAGAGTAGTGTATTTCGTTGCAAATGTCACCCATTTGCTCTAAAATTGCCTTTTTCCATGCAATAAAAATTGAATAGTTTTTCGGTTCTGGTTGATGTACAATCTAATAGCGAGTTTCATTCAAATTTGGAAGAATTGTTCTCAAAATCGAGAATTGCCCTTTTGAATGAAACTTGTTTCGGGTATCCATGTTAATTTGAATTTGACTTCTTGTCATTTGATTTTTGTCTTTTGTCATTGGAAGAAGTAATCATTGGTTAATTGATAGTTAAGTGGATAATTAAAGTACATTTTTTAAGTCCTTCGTTCATTATTTGTTTATTTTTATTTTATTTATCACAGACTGGTACACTTTCACAACAAAAGACAAAAAATAACAAATTATTTCTCATATGACGTTTTGTTTGTTATTGTTTTTTTTTTTTTGTTGTTAAAAATTATTATTTTTATAATTAAATGCTGAATTGTAAAATAATACTTTTAGACCCAGAGCCCACAGCAAATATTGGGAGTGTAAAAGTCCCGAAAAATATTTATATCAATGGATAGATCTTGCATTGCTAGACATGGAAATCAAAGTCTGGCAGTCAAAGGTGGGGGAAACTGTGAGTAATACTGCATCAAAAATGGGATTTTATCGACTTTTTGGATTCTCATTTGGCTCACCTAATTTTTTTTGGAAATCAAAATTTGGGCCACCCTTAACACGAATATATGAGTCCCAGACGTTTTGAGTGGGACAAAGGGGCTGCCAGACGCCCCCAAAAATTCCCAATTATCGACTTTTTGGATTCTCGTTTGGCTCACCTAATTTTTTTTGGAAATTATAGATTGAGCCCTCCTAAGCACGAATATAAAGGGGCTGCCAGACGCCCCCAAAAATTCCCAATTATCGACTTTTTTATTTTATGAAATGCATATTATTACTTCGGAGAATCAGCGAAACGCACTAGGCCACGGAATTTAGTTTATTTTTTTTTTTAAATATAATTGCTTGTTTCCATTTTTTGTTTATAAGCTGACTTTATCTGGTGTGTCGTGTGTGCAATTAACGTATTTTTTTATTATTAACCATGTTAAATACATTAAAGTGTGTTTTAAAAATTAAACATTGTAAACATATCAGTGATAAAGTTATTCCTTTTAATGAAAAGACATTACAAAAATGCCACGAAATATTGGGTTACAGAAAATTGAAGAATTATGTATGTTCTTTCTGAAATAGTTCAAAGTAACAATGATGAAAATGCAAATATTCATTTATCTGGACAACACAATGAAATGCCATCTGCATCAAATGCGATATCTCCAGAACATGAATCTTTTTGTTTATTTTGTAACAAACAAAGAAAACGATTCAAGGTAAAATTCGAAAAGCTTTTGTGTGCTCAACTATCAACCTTAAACCACATTGAGTCCAAAGCATTACTTCTTGGCAACGCTGCGATATACACGAAATTGGAAAATAAAAATAATTTGCAAAAAATTAAATATCACAAGAGAATCCAAAAAGTCGACAATTGGGAATTTTTGGGGGCGTCTGGCAGCCGTTTTGTCCCACTTAAAACGTCTGGGACTCATATATTCGTGCTTAGGGGGGCTCAATCTATGATTTCCAAAAAAAATTAGGTGAGCCAAACGAGAATCCAAAAAGTCGATAATTGGGAATTTTTGGGGGCGTCTGGCAGTCCTTTGTCCCGCTCAAAACGTCTGGGACTCATATATTCGTATTAAGGGTGCCTCAAATTTTGATTTACAAAAAAAATTAGGTGAGCCAAATGAGAATCCAAAAAGTCGATAAAATCCCGTTTTTGATGCAGTATTACTCACAATTTCCCCCACCTTTGACTGCCAGACTTTGATTTCCATGTCTAGCAATGCAAGATCTATCCATTGGTATAAATATTTTTCGGGACTTTTACACTCCCAAAATTTGCTGTGGGCTCTTAGACTATTTCATGACTTTTATTTTTCTAAATTTATGATTCCCAGAAATATTTTTTTTTTTTTTTTTGATGCAGTCGGCAATTTCTTAAAATTAATCGGCATTTCACTGAAAGTCACCCCCCATGCCTTGGACCCTCGCTACGCCCCTTTGACCTTATTGCGCACGACTTTATTGCACGGCAACGTCGTCGACTAGCTGTGTGTTTCTTTGACTGAAATATAGCACGCGTATGAAACTGTACGTTCAAGATTTGGATTTGATAATCGCATAAATAGTTGCTGAAAATTTGAACTCTGCATTAGATGCATTGGTGAAAGTGTACAGGATGATTTAGATTTGGAACTTAGCCTTGTTAATGAGTTAGTTCAATTTGTTTTTCCGATCGACGTGTAGGTACTGGGTTTTTTTTGTTGGTACAGTTAATTGAAATTTAGGTGATATTTATCTGACGAAAGTCCCACGGGTGGCGTCCAGTTAAAACTGGGGAATAAATAATAATTGCTGCCCAGCCTGGGTTTGAACTCGCAACTCTAGGTTTAGTAAGCAAGCACTATTTTTTTTTTTTTTTTTCAAATTCAGTTTTTATTTAATTCATTTCTTAATCTTAATTACAGCTATACCAAAAACCTTAAAAACTAGCTTAAATATCTACTTAACATAACTTACTGGCCCTATGCGGGCGCTCTAAATTATCCCATAACCATAAAATTAACTTAATTTAAAAATTCAAAAATATATTTTTATTTTGAGAAAATGTTATTTTAAAAAAAACTCAAATTAGGGATCTTTTAATTTTTTATATAAAACTTAAGACTACCCTAGTACCTAAATTAAAACCTACTTAAAACTACCTAAAACTAGAACAGCCACAGCAGCGGTTTTGTGTTTTCTCTAATCCCCCTAAAGCTACCTTAAACCTATGTAAGCTGACCAAGGCGATAACATTGACCAACTTTTAAATAATCAAACTTCGTCGCTCATCCACCAAAAGTGCCGAGCTTGTTTTACTACATCCCGACGGTCCCGATTGGACACAGCCCTACTGAACCGAAGGCGCTCTGCTCCGTCTCCTGCGGCGACGTCTCGGTCGTACAGGAGTCGCCGATCCACAGTCTTACGGCCGACGTGGTAGATTAACGGAACCGCCAACCTATCCTGTATCAGCCCTCGACTATCTAAAAATAGGAAAGCCTCTGGTGGAATGAAGCCGCTTAAACGTGCATTTTCAAAGTAATCATCATTTGGGTAGTAAGCCCCAAAGATGAGTCCATTAGAAGAGGTCATAGCTCTCTCAACATGACCGCGAATAAGCTTCAACAAGAAGTTATCTATCCTGTTTATGTTGGCCCCATTGTATAGGACCTCGTTGGAATAGTAACGTTTGTACTCCGACTCTGGTGTTCTGTGTAATCCAAGGCAGGTCCTAAGACACTGCCTCTCAAACACCCGAATCTTTTCCATTTGAGATGGGGCAACGTTGAACCACACAGGGCACCCATAGGCAATCATCGGCCGGATGAGGGCCATGTAGCAAATCACCTTCACCCTGCTATCAAGATGGCTGCTATAAAACAGCCGTTTTGTCAGGGCAAAAGCTCCCCTAGCTCTGGACAGAGCAGCATCTATATGTCGGTTGAAATACAGATACTGATCCAGCCAGATGCCAAGGTACTTTACCACACTTTTACTCGCCAGTGGATGTCCACTTGGTCCAACGATCACTAGATTTCTCCAGTTCTTTCTTGTATCTCTAGGAGCCCTAGACAATGGGGACAGGATAGTTTCGCATTTCTGGAAATTGATTTTCAATTTCCAGTCATCGCAATATTGTTGAATCTTGTCGAAGTCACGCTGCAAGAGAATTCTTATGACCTCGACTTTTGGAGCCGTTCTGTACGCTACAAGGTCATCGGCATATGCAATCGCATGAGCAAGACAACCTATCAGATCGCTGGTGTAAATACTAAAGAGGATCGGCGAGTTCACCGCTCCTTGCTGTAGACCATTTTTTATATCAAATGTTGTGGTAGAAGTTACATTGCCACTTTTGACAACAAACTTTCTACCATTAAGCATGTCATAAAGAATGTATAACAATGGTTTACTTATGCCAAGTCTGGTCAGCTTCAGATAAAGACCCTCTAACCAAACGGTGTCGAAGGCCTTTTCCAAATCAACCAGAACAGCACCCGTGCATTGATTCTTAGCTTTGTTCCATTGAATAACAGATACTAGCTTAGACGCAGCATGAATGGTGTCATGCCCCGCCTTAAAGCCAAATTGATTATCCGGAATAACATTTTTGTCCTCTGCCCACTTGGTCAGAGCTCTATTAAGAACTTTTTCGAATACCTTACTGATACTCGGAAGAAGACTTATCGACCGGAGGTTTGCCGGATTGGAGCTATCCTTGCCCTTTTTCGGGAGAGGATGAACCACAGCTGTTTTCCAACGCACCGGATAATATGCATTATTCAGTGCGTTGTTAAACAGTGTGGTGTAAATGTCTACTGCTTCCTTAGGAAGATGTCGCAGTACAATGTTGGGTATACCATCGACTCCTGCCGACTTCTTTTTCTTTAATGATTCGAAGATGAGCTGGAGCTCTACCTTCGATATTAGCAGGGAACTGGGCCCATTTAGCTCGGCGACAGTGGCATTTGCCAAATTGTCGTCATAAAACCTGGTGAAACCAGTGTTCTCAGATCGCCATTGCGTAATGCTGTTTCGAAGGTAGAAATGGTGCACCAGAGCTCTGTTTTCCAGGTCGTGATTTGGGCGAATGCTAGCATTCACCTTATTCACTTGCTGGAAAGCAGCCCCTACTGCTTCCACTTTCTCTTGAGGATCTTCAATCATAAAGAAGTCGTTGTCAAGGACGGCATTTCCCGGATCTATACCTGCGATGGTAAGTACATCTTCGTTGTCCGTATTTCTCGGAAGCTTAAGGCAAGGAAGATCGTTTTGATCATTCCTCCTAAAGATTTTATTAATTTGGGGAAACATATTTGGGTCGCTAGAATTAACGGCCCGTATCTTGTTATCCCAGAACAAATTAATAGACAATCTATAGTTCTGCTTAATAAGCAGATTGAGGTTTTTGATCGACGACTTCAGTGTCCTAATCTCCGAGTCGTTTCTGTCAGTAAACCGTCTGTATAAGAGTTTGAGTCTTGTAAGCAGTCTACTTTTGTGCTTGTGTAGTGCGTCTATTGTAGCGTTTCTGTATTTTCCAGTTGCGTCTTGTTCTTTGTATCGTGGGATTGTCCTGTCCATCGCTCGTTGTATTGTTTCATCCATTTGACTAAGGTATCTGTCGATCTCAACGTTCGTCAGATTCCTGTCATTTGGTGGCGAAATGTCGTTCGAAACAAGTTCACTCGATAAGGCGCTGGAGAAGCGTGGCCAACGCGTCTTACTGAAATTGTAAGAGTGCGCAGGCACATACTCCTCCAACTCCACAAGCTCGTTCGGAATCCGTATTACGGCGGCGAGTCCACAGTGGTCACTGTCGTACTCCACCGTCCGTAAACAGTTTCTTGTTTGACCCACAGTGTCAGTAATTGTCAGTCTTGAGTCTAGCAGGAGTAGATCCAGAAAACCACCGCTTCTTGGAAACGATGGTCTATCAGTAGCAAATAGGTCGATCCTATACTCAACGTTGTATCGACCCATCCAATTGAAAAGATGGTATCCTCTAGGATTTTGAATCTGATTTCCCCAATCTTCATGTCTGGCATTCAGATCTCCGGCCATGAGATAATAATTTTCCTCCGAGTTGAGGCGAAGACATTCGAAAAGTTTTTCGAGCTCTGATATAAAATTAGCAGGCTGAGGTGCTTCTGGTGCGTACGCCGAGATCACGTATATTCGCTTCCCCTGTTGGAGAGGAATGCAAATGATGCAGGCTTATAGCAACCCGAATCTGCGCACTTCATTATTATAAATTACCTTATGACTAATGCCTTTTCGTATGAAGAGTGCGACCCCACCCCCACGAGTGGAGTTGGGTCGATCTCTTCTTACGATGTTGTAATTGTTATGAGTCAGTTTGTGTTTCTGGTTTAGCTTGGTTTCGCTAGCCAAGAACACATCAGGACTTTGGTCTTTTAGCAAATGAAAGAGATTTGCTCTGCGTTCGGTCCTAATCAGTGAATTTACATTCACAGCTAGGATCTTAAGGGTGACGTGAAATAAGGCCAAACGAAATAAGGCCAAATTCCGAAAATTTGGCCTTATTTCGTTTTCCAAAACGAAATAAGGCCGAAATTTCAGTTTGGCTTAATTTCGTTTTCGAAAACGAAATAAGGCCAATTTGGCATTATTTCAATATCAATTTTCACACCTCTAAGATGATACGGTATTGAGGTTCATTATCTATTTTCAAACGCAATGGATTGAAAAGGTATTTATTTGATTGTCTTTTTTTTATGTATTAGAAAAATATTTTCTGTGCATGAGTAAAATCGCTCGATTTTTAGGAATTAAGGTTTATCTGATTTTTTTGAAATTTTCAAAAACGGGTATTGGTGATATGAGATTACTTTTGTGTGGGAATGAATCTCATGGGTATTGCAAGTATCTGTTTTCGGAAATTTTAAAGAATCAGATAAAATAATCGTTAAAAAATCGCGCGATTTTTTAAAAAAATCAGATAAACCTTAATTCCTAAAAATCGAGCGATTTTACTCATGCACAGAAAATATTTTTCTAATACATAAAAGAAAGACAATCAAATAAATACCTTTTCAATCCATTGCGTTTGAAAATAGATAATGAACTCGTTAAAAGCATTTGTTGCGTTTCGTGACCACGCTTGTTGACCAATTTCCGCTTTAATCAAATCAAATGCAGTTATCATGTTTTGTGCGCTCAACAACGGAAGCGCAAACAATTTTTGAAAAATTCTTTGAACATTTTGGTTGTTCCTCATTTTATTTTTTCAAAACTTTAAGCACTTAACAATTAGAACCGTGAACCAAAGCCGAATTCCTAATTTTTTATTTTCGGTCTTATTTCCATTATTTTTTCGCTCTTATTTCTACTAGTGCATGGAAATAAGACCAAATTGGCCTTATTTCGTTTTGGAAAACGAAATATCTAAGGCCAAAATCTGAAATTTGGCCTTATTTCGTTTGGCCTTATTTCACGTCACCGATCTTAAGGGGTCTCTCAAACAGCGCGCCTTTAACCTTTAAGCGTTTGGACGGGCAGATTAGAGTAGAGGTAATCCACCCTTTCTGCCTGTTCCCGGATCTGTTTCTGGACGTCAGCAAGCATACCCGCAATGGTATGCAATGCCGTCATGACATCGTTCTGCACCGTGGGAGCCGTAGGCACAGGGGCCTTTGGGGCTACCTTTGGTGCAGGTTGTGCCGTACTTCTTCTCCCCGTCGTCATTTGGGCGAAGGAGATCTGAGGTGTAACGGTCTGTGAGATAGGACGCACTATTGGGCGACTAACCTCATCTTTTCTGTTTCCGGCTTTTTTTGCTTTCTTAAGTTCCTGGTACTTCGGGCATCCCAGATAACTTGCAGGGTGCCCGGAGCCCTTGCAAAGAGCACATTTAAGCTGGGCCCTATCTTCGGGCCCTATTTCCCCGAGTTTACACTCTCCCTTTTTGTGGCCTTCTGCGCATTTCACGCAAACAGGATCCATATTACAGTTTCCTGCTGCGTGGTGAGGGCCTTGACAATTCGTGCATCGAGGCACGTCGTCTTTATTGTTTAATTTTTCCCAGCGTACAATCTGGTAGTTAAGCTTGGTTATTTTGCTAAGACTACTCAGCTTGCTTTGGGGCGAGAGTTGAACTATGAATATTGGGAGACTCCTTTTCTCCCGTCTTGACCTTACTGTGGTGAACGGCTTGACCCTGATAAACTCGAGGTCGTCGCTCGCCACTCTACGGAGCTCATCTAAGAGCCCCTCCGGATCCGTAGAGGAATCAATACCCTTAAGGACCATAGTTTGGAACTTTTCGTCCTTAGGGGTGAAAGTATAATACTCAGTGGATGAGCATTTTAGTAACTCTTTTATTTTACGGTAATTTTCCAGCGTGAAGCACTGGATAGAATGTTTCTTATCATTGTATCTTTTAATAGCAAAATTTTCTCCAATGGCCAACTTACATAGATTAATGGTATCTTTTATTTCAATTTTATATGTGTATATTGGCGGCACCTTTTCTTTTTTTGCTGTGGGCTGTGGCTGTTGCTGATGTCTCTGCTGCTGTTGATTCTGCGGCTGTTGTCTCTGCTGCTGTTGTCTCTGCTGCTGATGTGACTGCTGCTGTTGTCTCTGCTGCTGTTGTTGCTCTTGTTGTTGTTGTTGTTGTTGTTGTTGTTGTTGTTGTTGTTGTTGTTGTTGTTGTTGTTGTTGTTGTTGTTGTTGTTGTTGTTGTATTTGTTCTTGTTGCTGCTGTGGCTGATTACATTGCAGCTCTTGTTGTTGCTGCTGTGCTTGTTGTTGCTGCAGTGGCTGCTGCTGAGTTTGCTGGGCACCTTTTTTTGGTCGCTGCTTCTTAGGTTGCGAAGCAATAAGCGACGCTGCTTCCTGTTGCGCTGACAACTGTTCTTCTTGGATCTGTAGAGCCTTTTTACGCTCTCCTTCCCTTCGTGCTTCTTGCTTTGCCTTAAGCTCAAGCACCATGCGGGTGAGGTTGCCGATTTGCTCCGTCAAAGCTGCAATTGCTTGGTCTTCATCTGCAGCCGCTTGTTGCATATTTGCTGGTGGAGTTAAATCCAACAAGTCACTTGACACGCTGACGTAATGGCCCTGTCCACCGTCTGATATATATTCTATATCTTGGACATTTTCGGTGTTGGGCTCATCGTTATCATCTTCGGTGGTGCCGTCGGTGTAGTCACCGTCACCTTCATCATCGTCATCTTGGGAGCAATCCATCTGTTGCTTTATTTTCACAGCTGCCGATTTTTTGGCAGGCCGATCCACCAATTTTGGTTTCGGAATCAATGTTTTCTTCTTCCTTTTTTTTCTTTTTACAATTTGAAATTCATTGCCATCCTTCGTGTGTGCTGAGCTCTCAGGTATAGCTCCAACATTTTCATTGATGTCTGCACGCGCTGCTTTGCCTACGGCACTTCTGGTCTTTCCAGTTGCTAGGCTAGATTTTGTTGCTCCAAGCCAACAGCTATTTTGCTTGCGGTTGTTCTGACTTTTTGGCCAGATGGCCCCGCTACCTCTGCTGTTGTTTTAGTTGCTATGCCAGATGGCCCAGCAACCTTACTTGAACTTAGCGGGATAGATTTCGCCGCTACATCTGCTGTTGTTGGGACATCTTTCGATGCCCCCGCTAATGAATCCATTATATATTGGGTTTCGTATGCACGCTGCCTGCGGCGATATTTTTCCCAATAAATTAAATTAAAATATGGACTGGTTAGGTCCAGCCTGGGATCGAACCCGGGCTCTTCTAGTTCGCGTCCGGCCACTCTTCTACTAGGCTAACTCGCCACTTGAAAATCGTTCGTCAAAATAAATACTTGTTCACTACCGAAATACTATTTAATCTGCTAAAAGTCGCCAACGATGTGCTCTCCTTCGCAGTTGATGAACGACTGAAGCAAGCACTATATCCACTGTACCATTGCCACCCACTTCAGTATTTAAAAAAGTGTCAGTTTTACTGACGGTGTACTGTTAAAATCAAGTTCGTTTTCTGTGTTCAGCGTACACACAAGTTTAACTACCGACAACGATTTCATTAGAATTGGCTTTCAAATAAGCTCAAACGAAACTCAATCTGTGCAGTTCTCCTGAGAGTAAGCCAATTCATTTCTTAATTATATATACACATATGTATATGTACATAATATCCTTCCATGGGAATAATTTCTTTGATTTCATTAGATACCCATACGCCATACACACAATTTAATGTATCCAATGAATCGATATCATTTCCTAGTCAAGCTTAATTTTCTACCAAGACAGAAACGAGAGACATACAATCACCCATGATCTCAAGGATCGCTAATCCCATCAATATCGGATGATTGCGCTCCAAAAATGTCTCTTATGCCGTATATCCTCGCAGAGGAACAGAATAATATAGCAAAAGCAATAATTCGATGATATAATAATAATAAAGGCAAAAAGCTCGACAACATAAAAGCAGGGTAATGGGCTCATGCCCAAGATAGCACACTTCTCCCACTTTAATTTGAATTTATATCTTATTTTTATTTTTCTTATAAGCAAAAAGAAAAGGAAGAAAAATGAAAACTTATAAGACAAATCGAAGCATATGCAAATTGAGGTTGTGTGTCAAAACTATCGTTGAGTGCAATTTTCTTTTCTTAAAACTGGCTCTTTCTTTCGAACATGTGTAATGTCTATGTGTATTATGGCGACAAATCCCGAACCAACTTTCTATCACACACCCCCATTTAAATAATACAGTATGGAGAGTAGACGCTTCAACACTAACTACACCAACGATTCACCAGGAGGATAAATTAGGGGGACTCGTAAGTACGTTTGGGAGAAGGGGAGTGTCTTCAACCAGAAAATTTGAAAAGCGCGATTATATTATACGTATGTACCAATGAGTGTCCATGGAAGGAATTTTTCCATTCAATTTTTATTGCATTCTCATCTTTTATAATCAAAGTGCAAAGTTAAGAAGTGCATAATATATACGTATATGTATGTATATGTATAAGAACATGGTTTGGTTATGTATATGTATGGCAATGACATCGCAATCGGGATAAATAGAGCGAATTCCACATAAATGGATTTTTTTGTGTTAAGTGCGGGTTGAGTGCAAATCGAGAAGGGTTGCAATTGCAAAGGAAGACAACATTGAAGTTTACATTGGTTTTTTTGTGTGTATTACTCTTTCAACCAAATGTAAATAAAAATATCTTTATCGTTTTAATTTGAATGTCTCTTAATTTTGTGTCGGAGGATTTTTTAATAAATTGCGGTTATCGTTTGTATGTTATAATTTTGAATCAATATTTTGTACCAAACGGTTACGCATTTGCAGCCATTAAGTTAAACACATGGAATTTTGTCATGGAAATTTAAAATTTTCGTTTGCTTAATAACACACAATATTATTTATGTAGCAATAAACAATAATTTTGCAGATTTAGGGTTAGGCCAGGGCCTAGGGCGGCAAATTTCGAGGAACGCCAACAAAATTTTAAGACGACTAAAAATTGAAAGGTTTTCTGTTTAAGGTGACCAAATTTTAAAGTTTATTTTTTTGAACTCTTTCAATCTATACATAGTGCCTACCATTTCAGGGGAAGAATTTCTTTGTTAAAATAAATACTTTATAAAGTAACTTCTAAAATCTGAAATATCCAACAAAAAGATTACAAATGTGTACTTGCTCTATAGGGCAAGTATTGGTTTCGTGCAGACAAAAAAAATGGAATTGAATTAATTAAACATGACATTATGATGATAGAGAAGCCCAAACAAGTGGTTTTCGCTCCGTATGTCCGTCGCTCTGTATGTGCGGATGTGCGCTTTTTCACGCAATGCTACAGTTTAGAAAAGCTGGAAGTTTTTTTTTCGTTGTAACCCAGTTCAAACTGGTACCTTTCAAGTAACGGTTTTTTTATTTTGGTTTTGCTTGAAAACGGCTCTAACGATTTTGATTAAACTTAAAATTTAAAAAACTTGTTTTTTGTTTGTTTTTAGCTTAAATGGTCATCACAAAATTAAGGTTCAAATGGTTTTTTTTTAATGGTAACGGTTTCACTCAAACTTTGTTTAGCATAGTTTTTTAGAATTTTCTATAGTACGTAAAACCATTTTAAACGGTGGCTCCCATAAAACGAGCCGTTCTCATAAAGCCAAATTTTTATGGTTTTTTTAATTTGCTCTAAAACGGATGTAACGATTTTGAATAGACTTTGTGTGTAATATTCATTGAGTATTCTTAAGAAAACTGCGTTTTTAGTTTTTGGCTAAAAATGCGAATAACAAAGATCAACTCTAAACGGCTTTTTTCAAATGGCTGTAGGTTGGCAACGGTTGCATTGAATTCACTCAAACTTTCTTTAATATAGTTCCATATAGCTCTCTATTAGATGGCGTCACATTTTTATGAGTTACTCGTTTTTAAATGGTGGCGCCCTTACAACGAACCATTAGGTTTTGGTCAACATTTTTACTTTTTATTAAACTTTGTGTTATATAATGTTGTATATGTATATATATATATATATATATATATATATATATATATATATATATATATATATATATATATATATATATATATATATATATATATATATATAGAGGCTTCGAAGAAAACTAAATTTTTAGTATTTGGCTACAAACGCTAATAACGCAAATCGGTGGACAACAACGCGTTAACGATATGGTTCAAACCAGAGCAGTTTTTTTTTAATAATGAGTAAGGACACTCTAAACAAATCCAACGCCTACTACTACAATTCAAAATGTGGAGCAAAAAAAAATAAGAAAAAAAAATTAATTTTTTTAAAAAAACTCAAAAAAATTTTTTTTGGAAAATTTCAAAATTGATATTATTTCGTCTATAAAAAGGCTTCTACATTAAAAATTTCTTTGAAATCCGTCCAGTGACTTACGAGAAATTCTTATTAAAAAAAACAGGTCCTATCGGAGGTACCGTTTTAAGACTTTTCCTAAAAATTCTATTCCAACCAGAACATACATTTTGCACATAAAACTCTATTCAGAAAGTTTTATCAAAATCGTAATTGCCGTTGTTGACAAAAATTAATTTTTCATGGCAGGTACCGTTAGTTTTAGAGATAGAATTCTAATTTCAAAAAAACCTCTTGTAGGCCCTAAAAATAATGCTATGGACCAAGTTTGAAGCAAATTGGTCCAGCCGTTTAGGCTGTAACTAACTATACAGACAGACAGACAGACGTACGGACAGACAGACAGAATTGTCGGACCGACTTTTCTATCATCGTAATGTCATGTTTGGTTGTTAAAAATTTTTTTTACGAATGCATAACTTGCCTTAATTCTGGGGTTAAATATTTATAATTACCAGGAAATAATCAAAGTAAAGCAAAATATAGGTATGTTTTTAGTCGCCCATTTACTGCATTACTGGCATATTACATGATAATAAAAAAAGTATGGTTGAAGGTTTCTTAAACTTAAACATTGTAACTTCCGGATTGATTATGTTCTCAAATAAACCAATGTTTTGGTATACAAATATAAAGTTGGTAATTAGAAAAAATTTTCAGTTGCCATTAAAATACATTTTAGTTTTTGCAGGAAAAATGGGGTACCTACCTCCTAAAAAAACTAAATTTCTTGATAGTAAATTATACTTTGGTTAAATTAAATTTTTAGTAACCAATTAATATTAAGAAAAATTACATTTTATACAATTATTGAATACAATGGAAAAAAAATATATTTTTATCTTCCTTACCCGTGTAAAAAAAAAAGCAAAACCCGAGCACGGTCTCTGCAGCCGCAACTCAAGGCTCGTAGTTTCTCTTCTACTTCAGATATGTGTATAAAATTTGTTGAAAAAAGTAGAATGATTATGTTGTTAAGGAAATAAAATGAGGTTATATTAAGTTAATAAATTACATTTTATCAAGCCTCTTAAAAATTTATATATGCCTAGCCTTCAGTGTCGGCTACTTGGATGACACCACTTACTACGCAAATTACCTGCAAATAAGTAAAAGTAACTTATATATTGTCACGAAAAAAAAGAGCGTTATATCGTCATGGTCGCCGTTAAACTTAAATCCGCTCCTGGCGATGAACGTTGAAAATGATTGTTTAAAAAATATACGGATAATAGAATATTGGAAAGATTTAATATAATTTATATTCCGAGTATTGGTTTTGGTCAAATACAACAAGATTTTGTAAAAAGTGTTAATCACAAGATCGCTTTTTAATTTTGGGGCTTCTTCAAATATTTGGTTTCAGAAATGTTTTCTCGATTTGAGTTGATGTTGTCTCAACAGTTTTACTACCTACTGCTGGAGCATAGGGCGGTCACAATATCTTTTATCGGCTTGACTTTATTTATAACTAGCAAAAAGTGCCCGGCGTTGTCCGGGCACCCGAGGTAAGTCTTTTCATGAAATACCTTCCAAATGAAATGAAAAACCCAAAAAAGAATGTTTGTATTTATTTTATCGTATTAAAAAGTATTTTTAAATAATTTTTAGAATCTCTTATTGGCGCAGTTAGTTCCGTGGACTCTTCTTTGATTCTTTAAAAAACAAAATCCAATGAAAAATATGCGTGTGTTGCAATTTTCGTGGCAGTAGCTGGCTGTGCGCAACGCTATATTGTATTCCTGCCCTAAACGCAGCCGCTGTATCGAAGAACAAATTCGAAAAAAAAGGAAATTTGCTAAAAAAGTGTTTTTGTTTCCTTCTGCCGCTGCCTTGGATTTATTTCCAAATTGGTGTTTTGTTTTGTTTACATCTGCAGTTGCCTTTTGTTTAGTTTTGCTTACTTCTGCCGTTGCCTTGGATTTATTTCCAAATTAAATATTAAATATACATACATACATATGCATGCATATAAAAATCGATCGACCAGTTTTATTTAAAAAAATGTTTTTTTTTTTTAATTTTTTGAGAAAATATTTTAAAAAAATGTTTGAGTAGGTATATCATTAAAAAAATCTGTAGTCTTCGTCTGCAAAAATTATTTAAAAAAAAAAATCAATCCACTATTTTCGAAATATTTCCAAATCCAAAATCGGAAATCGGAATATTAGTTTATGAGAAAACCTTATTTGAAAAAAACTGGTTCTAGAGAGTTACCGTTATAAAACGAATTTCGATAAAAAAAATTTTAATCAGAAGACAGATTGCTTAAAAAAATAGTAACCTGAGAGTTTTATCAAAATCGTAAAAGCAGTTTTCGAGAAAATCAAACTTATTGTTTATTGTTGCCCACAGCCAGCTACTGCCACGAAAATTGCAACACACGCATATTTTTCAGTGGATTCAATTGGATTTTGTTTTTTAAAGAATCATAGAAGAGTCCACGGAACTAACTGCGCCAATAAGAGATTCTAAAAATTATTTAAAAATACGTTTTAATACGATAAAATAAATACAAAAATTCTTTTTTGGGTTTTTCATTTCATTTGTAAGATATTTCATGAAAAGACTTACCTCGGGTGCCCGGACAACGCCGGGCACTTTTTGCTAGTATCGGATAAAACTTGACCGTCCTCGTTTAAAAGAGTTATGTTACTGTGAAAAAATAAAATAAAAATGACACTACTTGACGCATGGTATGGCGCCTTATTCATCTACCATCTACCATTACCCATTTACCATTTACCACTTGCCAGTTACTATTTACCATTTACCACTTACCATCGTATCCATCCACAATCCTCCACCCTATTCATATACCATCCTATCCATCCAACAACCTATCCATCTACCATCCCATCCATCCACCATCTACAGCTGGCATTATGTGGCGTTCGGATCGGATAGCGACTTCATTGTGTCCCTGCCCTATATGTATAGAACAGCCGCTGTACAAACAGCGAATAAGAAACAAAGAAAATACGTCAAAAATACTTGAGGAATTTAAAATTTCTCATGATAAATCTAAGAGGTAAGTTCAAATATTATTAAACTAAATCTATTTAAAATAATTTATTTTTTAATTTAAATAGCCTATAACCTGGCCAGTGAATGGGGGAAGATCTTGGAATAAACTGCATTGCGAGGTAAGTGGTGTGTCGTCAGTTTATCTGACAAACTGACACACAAACAAAATGTTGTCTTTTATATAGTAGAGATTGATTCTATCGCAATTGTCAATGTCATTCTATAAAAGATGCACCCGTGGGATTTGGATTTGGATGCCACCCGAGAGATTTTCGTGTCTCTATCCCCTGTACCAACTTTCCTTCCAATCTATCTATTCCTCGCACTTGTTAACTCATTATAAGGGTATTCATATCCCCTTGGGTGCGAGAACAAAAAAATAATATAAAATGCATCTCCCCAAATCTGGTGTGCGTTTTACTACAGTCGTTGGGACTGTTGAATGGTTAACCGAGGCTTGACACTACCTAACTTCCCCTACCGCTGGGCTGGTGTTTCCCGGTCTGGGAATCATATCATATTATCAGACTAATATTATGAATGTGAAAGTAAGGGTGTTTGTGTGTAAGGCTTTCACGCCTCAACCACTGAACCGGTTTTAAAATTCTTTTACCACTTGCCAGTTACTAATAGAAAGCTATATTTATAATTTCTATGTTTGTTTTTATTTATTTAAATAATTTTTAAAAATTTTAATTCTCTCAGTGTATTTTGTATAATGTGTACTACTCTCTGTATCAAATTCTGTTATCTGTAAATAATTATATTCCTGCTTTTAGTTAGTACGCGTATCGCGCGCTGATGATGGTCGGTCAATACCGTCCAAAATGCATTCGTGTTAAAGAGAATAAAGTTAAAATAATTACACCTAACATTATTGTTTTATTTCATTTATTTTGAACTCTATTTTCTTATAATCTTTTGCGGTCAATAAGGATTTATTAAAATATTTTTTTTTTAAACACTTAAGTAATAAAAATCGATCACAAATTTGTTCATTCAACAGATTAACTTGTTGAAAATTTAACCTTGAATAATTCATGAATTTGTGAATAGGCCGTCCAATAGTGGAATAACGAACTCGTAACTTAGAACCGTTTTCTTCAAGACCTCACAGCGCTGAATCAACGTCAAAGCAGCTTAATCAGATATTAATATATTATCAAAATGTAAACCACGGAACAATAAGATACAGACCGCCAACTCACTGTATGGTCTCTCTTTTTGCCTACAAGCTGAAAATCAGCTGATATGCCATTTATGTTGAGAGTGTGACGCTCTCCCTTGCCTTTTAAACCCATTTAGCAAACACACCAAAAAAATTAAAGGCATACCCAGGGTGGTTGCCATCACAAAAAAATGAATGGCATACGCAGGGGTGGTTGCCATCACAAAATGCACATACAGAGATGTACACGTATTCACAGACAGGAAAAAATATTTCGAGGGTGTTTCAGGCAAGAGGAGTACGAGTTGGCGGTCTGTATTGATCTGTGATGTAAACGGACTTCGGACAAAGACCAACACTATCTACAAAAAAGTAAACAATCTCCCTCGCTACGTCATTATACTAACAGCAACTTGGCTGAACAACTCTATTCTTGACTCAACACTGGCGTAGCGAGGGGTGGCAAGGGGGGCACAGGCCCCGGGCGACACTTGGCTAGGGGCGGCAATTTCGAGCA
Organism: Platycheirus albimanus; assembly: GCA_916050605.2. Lineage (NCBI taxonomy): Eukaryota > Metazoa > Arthropoda > Insecta > Diptera > Syrphidae > Platycheirus > Platycheirus albimanus. Next base: position 341,503,462 of record OU696696.1, read on the forward strand.
GTTAATTTTTTTAAATTTAGAAAACGGATTCTTTCCAAAAAAAAAAAGAATTTATTTAAAAAGTTAACCAGCATTTTTAGTAAGAAATTAGAAGGTAGAGGTATCTTATATGTAAATAATAGGAAGTACACTCTCTCTACTTGATATGCAACTCCTAATATAGATAGGTAGGTACCTATACATACATATGCAATCAAAAAAAAAAAGGCAAACAAAAACAGAATAGTTTAAAACTATTTATATATATATTAAACTTAAGAAAGATAGGTAAGAATGTTCATATACAGGGTGTCCCCTAATTTGTAGGCAATATTTTAGGGCATAATTTATGGGTATATTTTAAGAAAAAAATCGTTCAAGTACAAAATCAGAAAACCCTCCTTTTTTACCTGCTGCAGGTTTTCCCAAGTATCATAAAATGTATAGGCATTTCCTGTTTTAGTAGTACCATAAAATACTAATTACCTCAACCCAAAAAAATTCGTTTTTAATCATAACTCTTAACATTTGCAGCTTAAGGCAATGATTTGTATTTTAAAAATTGAAGCGTTCATTCAAAAATACATTAAAACGCTATGTATGCATTTTCGGAGACAACTGACCCTAAAGTCAAAAAATTAGCATATGGGCAAGAAAAGTGGAACAAGCGTGAAATGGGATATTTTAAAACTGAGAAAAGATATCAAATTTATTTAAGAACATTTACAAGGGCTATTATTTCTCATACAAATAAAGTTCTAAACGGAGTGTCTGGTGATTAGTTCTAACAGCGCAAATACTTTCAACGTGGGTAAGGGTACAACAAAGTAAGACTTTTCTTCAATCCTCAAAAAAATTATGTCGGAATTGGGGATAGGCTCTTACTGTGCAACGATTTTTTTCTTTGAATAAACCCAAGAATTATGCCCTTAAATATTGCATACGAATAAGGGGACAACCTGTCGAGCACATGCGACTAAATTGGTTTCAGGCTACCCAAGTCTGAGTAGGTAAGAATATAAAAAGTTTCTATAGGTATACAATTATGGTGTCTATGTATCTAGGATTATTTATTTATTTATTAATGAATTAAATTAATTTAAAAACAAACTTAATAAATTAAAACAAATTAAAAGCTTAAGAAAAAATAAAATTGCATTGAAAATTAATGAAAAATCCTCTTTTTCTGAAGAATTTGAATTTAGATAATTAAAAATTAGTTTACGTTATTAATTTGTTTGATTTCCTGAGTAAGTTATTTTTCAAGAGACTGGCAAATCGGTAAAAAACCAATAGGAAAATTTTAAATTTGCATCTTCATTTTTGCTTCACTTGCTATAAAGTAGTAGGGACAACATTTCGCAAAATTTTGTAGAGAAATCTTACCAAATTCATTGGCATACATTATGTGTAGGCGGTGCCGAACCTGCCTGTAGGCAAAACAGGCAATTGCCTAGGGCGGCACTCCTAGGAGGGCGGCATTTTGACTTGAGCGGAAAAATCAGTACAACCATTTCAAAAGTAAAGAAGGGTTAACGCTTACACAAATTCCAGTTTGTATTGTCAACGGTAATCTGGAACGAATTTTTATGCATCAAAACTACTTCAATCAAAATCAATAGACTTGGTTACCTGGTTGGAGCATTTAGATAAACTCCAGCAGTACTCTCAAATAAACCGTTCCAGGAATTTTCGTTTGAATCACTATACAAGATTGCTTTTAACATAGCTACAAAAATGAACAATATTGTGGATTTTATTGTGTCCGATTCTATAAGCTTACGTAGCCGTCGTTATCAATCTGAACAATCTCTTAAAGCCCGATCCAAAATTGAAATTTAAAGCTGATTCCTTTTTTGCGTTATCAATGTTACGTTATATTCTCTCGATAAGCGCTTTGTACAATATAAATTTCTCAGCAAAAATTTCGGATTTTCTTGCTATATTTCAAAAAAGGTAGAATTGAGAGACTGAACTAATCAAAACAGTATTAACTGCTAAACTTGGCAACGAAGTACAAAAGGATATTAAAGCGAAAGATATCTAGGATGAAATTCAAACCTTCTTACTTAACTATATCCAAATTTACTAACGGCATTTAAGATACTATTAACGTTTTCTGTAGTGTTGCTACAGGTAAAGCTAGTTTCTCGAAACTGAAGCTAATAAAAATCTATCTGCGCTCAACAATGACCCAAGAAAGATTAAACGGGCTTCCAACTAACTGCATTGAAAAAAAAAGGCTCAATCGCTTTGAAGAAATTAAATAAATAAGAAATCGCTACGAGATTTTAAATCGCGCCGAGCAGCATTTTAGGTTCGAAATTGTAAAAAAAAACTTTATTTCGTCGAAAGCCTTTAATTATTACTAAATAAAGCTCTATGTAAATGTTGTTGTTTTCCTTGTTTTTTTATTTATTTTTGGGGCGGTAAAATAACAATTTGCCTAGGGCGGCAAAATTCCCAGGTTCGGTGCCGTGTGTAGGTATTACTGTTTGAAACAATACATTTTTTAGGGTGTGAAAAAATTACTAAGGGCGGCAAAAATTAGGTCTTCCCCGGGCGGCACCAACCCTCGCTACGCCACTGTGACTCAAGCTTCGATAGCTATTATCTAATATTCGGACGTGATCGTCACCACACTGACAACTCCAACGCTGTAGGAGGTGGAATTCTTATTGCGATCAAAAATTCTCTTATGCTACCTGGTTGACGACTTTAGATCGACCGATGTTGAAGTTTTGTGCATTGAGATAAAATTGGAGTCCGGTAATTTATTTATTATAGTGGGTTACGTACCTCTAAGTTCAAATAATGACATTTATTAAAAATTTAATGAATGTATTGAATTGTATTGAATTGTATAGATGAACTTTGGTGACTTTAATTTACCAAACGTGGATTGGGATTCAATTGATAATGATTGCTTCTAAGTTCTTATTGATTCGTCGAGTCCTAATGAGCTTTTCTAATAATGGGTACGTCTCCGTGTGGATTGAGCCAATTCAATGGAGCTTAAAATCGTTTTTGAAGAACTCTGGATTTAGTATTTTTCTCCGACACCGTAAGCGCCGAAACAGCAGTAAAAGAATCCGCTGTTAAACTAATAGTAGAAGATCGGCATTATCCCGCATTAAATATTGCGCTTAACTTAAACCTGGTCTTCTCCAAATCATACCGAATACAACAAACTTCAATTTAACTTCAGTAAGTGTAACTTTGTAGAACTCTTTAATTTGTTACGTTCTATTGAAATATTAATGATATGTGTAAAATTTTTAATTAATACACGTTTTTACTGTTTTTACAAATTTGTTCCACTACAGAAACTCTAATGGACCACCATGGTTTGACTGTCATCTCAAAAACTTAAAAAACAAAAGAAACAAAGCATGGGTAAAATACAATAGGACAAGAACTGATGAAGACGGTAGAATTTTCTTAATTCTAAAACAACTTTTCACAGAATACTCAGATTCCTTATACTATGAAAACTATATTCGTAAAATAGAATGTGATCTTTAGTCAAATCCAGATAGTTTCTGGAAAATTGGTAACTGCAAAAGAAAATCAAGTGCTTATCCAAACTCTATGTCAAATTCGTCGTCAACTAGTCATGAACCTAAAATTATTGCTAACATGTTTGCAAACTACTTCAAGAAAGCTTTTGAAAATGCAAACTATGACAACACCCCCTGTATCTCTTCTTTTGAGCCAAGTTACCCTCACTTCTTCGTTTACTTCAAAACTAATTGAATTCAACAATTAGATTTGAAATAAGCGAAGATATCGTAGCATAAAATATCATGAAATTGGATTAGTGTTTCAGTTCATTCCCTGATGGTATTCCATCGTCTATTTTGAAGAAATACGTTCTTATTCATCATACCCGTTCTCCTTAATAAGTCCTAAAACAGTTCGTTTTTTCCTAATATCTAAAGTGCATTTGTTACAACTGTTCACAAGGAAGGTCCCAAAAATTTAATAACAAATAATATTAAATTATCTGTGATACCAAAACTGTTTGAGTCAATTGTATATAATATTATTTCCTTTCACTGTTCTTCAATTTTATGTGATAACAAATCCATGCTTTAAAAAAAAATCTACAGTTACTAATTTATTTAACTTTACGTCCTTTTGTTAAGATGTTTTTGAAAAACGTGAACAAGTCGATTGCGTATTTACTGATTTTAATAAGGACTTTGACAAGTTGTGTTGTCGAACTTTAATTTTAAAGCTAAGCAATCAAGACTTTAACAGTAATTTCATAACTTGGATCTCATCGTATTTAAAAAATAGACTCTATCTAAAGTATTGCATTTCTCAATGAGTATTCGAACAAATTTGTTGTTAATTCTGGTGTCCTTCAAGGCTGCCATTTAGGTCAAATTTTATTTGTTTTATTCATAAATGACTTGGTTTCGATTATAAGAAATTCGTCTGTCCTTATATATGCTGATGACATAAAAATTTTTATAAAATTTAAATCTACATCTGACTGCTTACTTGTGCAAGAAGACTTGTTAATATTTAGGGAATGGTGGAATAAAAATCATCTTGTTTTAAATGTTGACAATTGCAAAGCCATGAGTTTTACAGGCAAAAAAAAAACTTCCGTTTGTTTTTAATTATGCGTTCGGAGGAGTTATTCTTGATCCTAAATTAACTTTTATTGAATAAATAAATAAATTGTTGGCACAACAGCTCCAAGGCCGGGGTCTGTGACTTACACTCTCAACCATTCCTGTGTGTACGTTGATATTCTGCAGGAATGGATAAGACCTACCATATACCGCCGAATCCAAACGGCTTACAGAAAAGCACTTTCCATGACATTAATTACTATTGGAGGATTTGTCACTTCCTGGCAAGAGGCAGCATCCCGGAAAAGAACTTAGGTGGAGTTGTCAGGAATCGAACCCAGTACCGATTATTAATCATTTAAATTACATAGCCAAAAAAGCTAATAAGGTCTTAGGATTCATTTAGAGATTCGGACGCGAAATCCGCAACCCATATGTTCTCAAGATTCTTTTTGTTTCATTTGTGAGACCAAACCTAGATAATAGTTGTGTGGTGTGGGCACCTCACTCACTACTCCATTCATATAACAAGACCATGGCCCCGTCATAATACTCTTCCTCTTTATTCTCAAAGACTTGCTTCACTCACTAATCATAGAAAGTACTTGCCATTTTGTTTTATTGTTGGAATTATTAATGATTCAATATCATCTATATCAGTTCTTGATCGTTTAAACTAAAACTAAGCAATGACTTCTTTTTTCTGCAACCGGTTGCTTTTCTTATCAATCCTCAAAAGTTTTAAAAATTCGATTACCACTTCTCGTTGTTTTAGGCAATATGAGGTCCTCCTGAAGGGACTTTCATGATTATTTAGTTAAAAAATAAATTCATAAAAAAAATACATACATATGTGTAATATTATAAGGCATGTAGCTACTTTATTATTACTAAAATTCGTGCAATTATTTGAAAAAAATTTTCTTTGTGTAGTTCAAAATGTCTTAACTAAAATCTAACACCCCAATGAAACATAACATTCATTCTCATTCCATCTGTGTCAATTCTACGTAGACAATTGCGTCAACAATGTAGACAATGTCGACAATGTAGACAATGAAGTCGACAACGTCGACAATGTAGACAATGAAGACATTCCATTCCAATCTGTCATTCTTGATTGTTCTGTCGCATGGTTTATTTTGAATTAGAAAAGGTGCGTGTTTGATTTAAATTGAATGTCTAATAATTCAGTCCTTTGTTGTTGAAATATGCTCTAACAACAAATATGTAGCATATTGCAGTTATATCGAGCTTCTTGATTCAGTCTGCACTTTAATAAACAGTTGTCAAGCGGTTGACTGTTCCATTTGTTGATTTAAGATTTTAACTGTTTTAATAGAAAAATCAACATTTTTAAGATTCTTTATGAAAAAGATATTAAAAACCCAATTTTTTTTGGAATATGGCCTCTATTAAACATCCAAATCTGTCAAATTGGGCAAACAAAAATTTATTCTTATTCCAGCCTCGTCCGCTCAAATCGAAAGAGTTTTTTTCAAGTATACCAAGAAATCTCTTGACTTTTGAACGATCTTTATTATTCAATGAGAATTGAGGATAATCAATACAATTGTTTTGATGAAGACGTCGAAGACGAGTATGAATAAGACATCTTATTGTATAATTATGAAGTAAGCATTTCCAATAGAATTGGTTTTTTTTTAATTAATACAAAATGCAGAGTGGAAGACTAAAATAATACAACTTTGTTTTGTTTTCATGATTTAGAACACAAAAAAAGTTGGAAAATTGAAACGAAATTGATTGTCTACGTTGAATTGTCTACACGTAGACAATTGTGTAGTCTACATGTTTTGTCTACATGCAACAACACTGGTTTAATTTCAAAGAGTAGAAAACCCACTAATCAAAGCCCCAGAGCCCTTCTAGAATCTAAATGAAAAAAAGTTTTAGGAAAACAAAATTCACGAAGCAACCCCAAAGTAAAAACAACCGCAACAAAAAATTTCCACGGAACATTGTAGTAAGAATTCAGTAGCAGTTATTTTGCTGCATGCGATTATGTACACACCATACACGCCAGCTAAAATGAAGTATAAAGTCTAACATCAACAAAATAATAATTATTTTTCTTTAGAATACTAGACGCTGTCTCGTGAATGTAATATCGAATGAACTATACATATTAGGTACAAATTTCCTGTAAGAAAAATTTACATCTATCTATATATATAAAAATGGATGTGTGTATGTTTGTATGTTTGTATGTTTGTATGTTTGTATGTTTGTATGTTGTCTATGGACTCTTAAACGGCCCAATGGATCTTAATGAAATTTTCAGGGTAAATATAGTTAAGTCCAGGGATGGTTCCTGTGAAGGTTTGGTTCCGATCGGGTAGAAGACAAAAATAAAATGCAGGCTTTTAACATTTTTTGGTCGTTTTTTTTTTTTTTTTTGGTTTTTTCATACATTTTTTAGCTGTTTGAAACATCAGCGAAAATTCCGGAATGGCCGGTCGAGTGAAGGACAAAAATAAAATGCAGGCTTTTAACATTTTTTGGTCGTTTTTTTTTTTTTTTTGTTTTTTCATACATTTTTTAGCTGTTTGAAACATCAGCGAAAATTCCGGAATGGCCGATCGAGTGAAGGACAAACAAAAATGCAAGCTTTTAACAATTGGTTAAATTTTTGTATAATCTATCTATCTATCTAAATGGAAACCACCCAATGGATCCTTATGAAATTTTCGGGGTAAATATAGTTTAGTCCAGGGATGGTTCCTGTGAAGGTTTCGTGCCGATCGGGTGGAAGAAAAAAAATGCATGCTTTTAACAATTTTGGTTCAGTTTTTTTTTTTAAATTCTTTTTTGGTTTTTTTCATAAATTTTTAAGCGGAATGCCCGGGTGGAAGACAGAAAAATGCGGGCTTTTGGCAAAGTTTTTTTTCAACTTTGTTATAAAAATGTTTTCCTTTCGTTGAATAAAAGCATCATATTTATGGAACTGAGTCGAAAAAATCAAACTCTCAACGAACGTGCGTGTCTATTTGGTGCAAGAATCGTCCACCCAAACATTTTCCAAACAACTTTTGAACATCGGAAAAGGAATTGAATCGCACAACAAATGACATTTTATTTTCCCAAATTGTTGTCAAATGCAGAAAAATATTCAAGCCACAATTAAATCAATGTTATCATGTTCAGTTTAGCAATCAAATTAACTGCACTTTGTGTGTATGCCAAAAAATTTGTATATTTGTACACCAACCAAAACGACCAAAAATATTGCTTATCCGCTAGCATTGAGATAAAATATATAAATAAATTTAATTTCACATTAAATACACATAAGTGTTTTTTTTTTGGCGTAGCAACGCGCGCCGGGTACCGCTAGTAATGTATAAAGATACATAACAATTTAAATTAGCGTAAGCGATACAATTATTGACACTGCAAAATTTCAGCCTAGCTATTGACACCCTCTTCTTACAGAACGTTTCATTGGAACAAATCTGAATGGTTCCCATAACTGTTTCCTTTAAGTTCTTCACTCTTTATTATTCTCTCACTCTTTGTTTTTATATAGTTAAGGGCTAGCCAGGTTTGTTGTGAATTCCAAAACATAAACATCACTGTTAGGCGAGTGTGTGTTTTGTGAAAAAAGTGTGTATTTTGTTAAGGAATCCGAACATGAAAGTGGATAATTATACTATATTTAATACAGGCTTGATCATAATAGTTTAATATGTATGACATATATTGCCCTGGAGAAGAATTCAACTTATTTTTATTGGTTTCTGTTGATAATATATTTAATAAAATGGGGTGTCAACTACTGTGTTAAGATTTTAACATTTCCTATAATTGACACCTCTGTGTCAATAACTGTCTTCTATTGGAGTACAAACATTGACACTGTGTCTATTGTTGTACTTATATAGAGTGTCAATAATAATAATATTCTTTTAACTTAATAATTAGCTGGAAAAATGTCTAATTGTCCTGAGAAATACACCGAAACTGACAAAGACAAGACACATATTTAACACAGACAAAACAAAGACTAACGCAGACTTAGCACAAACTTAGCACAGACACAGAAAAGACACAGACAAGGCACAGTCAAGGCACAGTCAAGACACAGACAAGACACAGACAAGACACAGACAAGACACAGACAAGACACAGACAAGACACAGACAAGACACAGACAAGACACAGACAAGACACAGACAAGACACAGACAAGACACAGACAAGACACAGACAAGACACAGACAAGACACAGACAAGACACAGACAAGACACAGACAAGACACAGACAAGACAGACAAGACACAGACAAGACACAGACAAGACACAGACAAGACACAGACAAGACACAGACAAGACACAGACAAGACACAGACAAGGCACAGACAAGACACAGACAAGACAGACAAGACACAGACAAGACACAGACAAGACACAGACAAGACACAGACAAGACACAGACAAGACACAGACAAGACACAGACAAGACACAGACAAGACACAGACAAGACACAGACAAGACACAGACAAGACACAGACAAGACACAGACAAGACACAGACAAGACACAGACAAGACACAGACAAGACACAGACAAGACACAGACAAGACACAGACAAGACACAGACAAGACACAGACAAGACACAGACAAGACACAGACAAGACACAGACAAGACACAGACAAGACACAGACAAAACACAGACAAGACACAGACAAGACACAGACAAGACACAGACAAGACACAGACAAGACACAGACAAGACACAGACAAGACACAGACAAGACACAGACAAGACGCAGACAAGACACAGACAAGACACAGACAGGACACAGACAAGACACAGACAAGACAGAGACAAGACACAGATAAGACACAGACAAGACACAGACAAGACACAGACAAGACACAGACAAGACACAGACAAGACACAGACAAGACACAGACAAGACACAGACAAGACACAGACAAGACACAGACAAGACACAGACAAGACACAGACAAGACACAGCCAAGACACAGCCAAGACACAGACAAGACACAGGCCAAGACACAGGCCAAGACACAGGCCAATACACAGGCCAAGACACAGGCCAAGACACAGACAAGACACAGACCTAACAAAAACTAAGCACCGATTTAGCACAGACTTAACACAGACTTAGCACGGATTTAACACAAACAAGGCACAGACAAGACACAGACTTAGAACAGATTTAACACAGACTTAGCACATTTTTTTGATTTGTTTTTAAATTTTATTAATAAAACTTCGTACAGTTTTAAAAAATTATTTAAGCGAACCTCAACCAAAATATCGCTATTTTTATTCCTTGCTATCTATTCGAAGATATGTCAATAATTGTTTAAATATGTTGTGTCAATAGTTGTACATGGGTGTCAATTATTAATATATTTTGATAAGGTTTTAGAAATATCAAAATTAAACATTATCACGAATCTCTTAATCGATTTTAATACATATATGTATCATGAAAACCAATTGAGTAAGGTATTTAGAAATGTACTTATAGTTTCATATGTATATCCATACCAAATATATTTGCCAGCTGTGTGAACTGAAAAATTCCTTAAGAGTGTCAATAACTGTATCGCTTACGCTATATTAAGGCTAATCTTACTTTAAAGTGTTCGTTTTGTGGTATTTTCAATTTGAATGGAAATTTAGAATTGAAAGTTTTGAATTTTAATATGTGTTTGTTATTTTTTCTAACAACAGCTGCTATAGCAACGTTGCTAGAGCAGCATGAACAAACATTTTACGCTGTTGTAAAGCGTCATAAGACCATAATCGTACATATGGCTTTATGATACTTTGCTGAAGTGTCATAAGACCATATGTTTTGTAACATAGGGCCATACTAAAAACAGCAGCTGACAACAAAACGTTGTAGGTAATATTCGTCTCGAATTTTATGCTATTATTTTTTTTATCAAGTGTTGTTGCTTTTGTAATTTCAAATTAGTGTAACTTTAACAAAACAAGATATAACTTAAAGTTTGCGTTCCAAATTTGTGTAACTTTTTTTATCAAGCGTGTTATGATAATAAAAGTGAGCTTGATAAAAAAAAAGTTTCACAGAGAAAACGAAAGTGACATACGGTCTTCGTAACGCCATATTTCGAATTATGGCCTTATGTCACGGCACCGTCATCAACAGAAGGTACTATTTCATATGCTTATGAATTCATATTTTGAACGAAAAAGGATTTTCATGTATCAATACATGTGATCTGAAAATGAGTATGTATGTACGAATGTATGTATTTCGTATGTATGTATTTCGTATGTACATATGTATTTCGTATACCGAAATTTGGATTGCAAAGTTTTTTTTTTAATTCGATTTTTATTGTTTCGACAAAGTTGTTTTTTTTTCGCTATTTAGCATTTTAGTTAATTACTTAATTTGTCGTTTATTTGGTTTGCTTTTATTTAAAAAAAAAATTATTAGTCCTATGTATATCGCTGCTTATATTGTTTTAAGTTCATGTTGACTTTTATTATTTAGTTTTTTTGATTGTTTTGGTTTTAGTTCATTTCTATTTCGACTACTTAGCCATCATTTTTTTCGTTACTGTTTTGGTCTCTTTACATACAAAACAGTAACGAAACAAGCTATGTTGAAGAAATTTCGCCCGAATTTTAAAAGTCTGGGCTCTTGAAATTAGAAAAAAAAAAATTGATTGAAAAATGTATATAGCTATACAAAAAAATGTTATACAAATTCTTTGGATTACAACAGAATGCTTACTTTTTCACCAGAATTCATTTCAAAATTAACATTATTCCACAAAACAAAATTCACCTTTAAAACTAAAATTCTTCTGGAAAAAAGAAATTGATTATGCTTTATTTTGTTTCAATTATAAACAACGATAACCAACATAAAAAACTTTTTTTAATGAAACTTAATCAATGATATGAAATATTTTATAGATGATTCCGATTAAACTCGAGCCGATCGATCTGCTATCAAAATAAACTTTAAGCGAAAAAACTGTTGTCGAGAACGTTACCTAAATGACGCTTTGCTCTTTTGACAGAAATGTAAAATAACCAAAGATCGAAGCTAACACTCTAATAAAGTATAAAAGAAAAACTAAATATAAGGTTGATGTAACTAAACGAAAAATATAATGTATGAAAGCGGAACAAATGATTTCGAATTAAAAAAGACGAAACAATAGGCTTAATAATAGTTCTTAACCCTTCGTTACTCACGTTCGAGGGGCCCGTGAGAAAAATGAACGAATATTTGAAATTAATGCTGTTGTATACATACATATATGTATGTATAACTTATGCCAAATAGAAATATTTATTTTTAAATAAACCCTAAGCTCGTTTTACGAGAAATCTTTTTAACTTATCTCCCAGCGAGGCTTCCATATCTTTTATACGTGGTAATTGAACTCGGAACCTTTCACTACAAAACAGCCAAAAACAAAGTTGATGACTTCGTCATTTAATGAAAATCTTTGTCTTAATAGATAAATTTGTAGATTAGGGAACAAAAATATGCAGCTTATTTGTTGTGCTTCTTTTAGAAAGTAATCGGTTTAAATTACTAATTGACAAGCCCAAAAAACATTTTTACTTCTTTTGAAGCCAATTCTCCCTTCGAAATCCATTACGTTGACTTCGTTGAATGGTGAATTCTATTTTCATCGGCAACCATTAGCTTGTGCCAAAATTCAGAAATGTCAACTCTAACACATTTTTGGCATATATTGGCACCAAACCTTCTTATGGCTTAATCTCTATTCAATGTGTAATGATCAAGATCCATGAACATGTTTATTCATGGATTCTGCTATCTGCCTCACTTTGTTGAGTGTGTTTCATAATCATAATTTGCATTAAAGCCTTCTGATAAACAGTAAGGGTGCTTTTAAAGCACGGAAAAGTCAAATTTTAATAACAGTGACAAAAAAAAAAAAAAAAAAAAAAACGGTGCTACTTGAAATGGAGTACAGAGTGATGAGCGGTCATAATAACTAAAAACAAAACAAATATATTACATTACATTATAATCTACTCCGTCGGTGAATCGACGAAGTAGACACACTTACAAGCACTGGCAACTGAGGTAATCGGCTCAAGACAATGCAGGAAAATAACACTACAGAGAGACAGACAGAACAGAAGATAGAAGAACACACAACATATGCCAACAACAATAACACGCAGTTTTTAGTTTTGACGGTCCTCCATCTAACTACCCAAGTAACATTTTCGGAGCTTGGAGTTGTTTATATGCTCTAAGAAAGCTTTGGAGGAGTAAAGTCTGGGACCACTGCTCTAATTTATACTCCTTTGCAGCTTCTGACATATTCTTTTTATGTAAAGGCTCTATATTTTAGTTTAAGAACATCTTCAAGCTCTATAGCCTTATACCACTAGTTGCTTTATTAATATGCTTTATTACAATTTATAACACAACTTTTAACGAGCTTTACTTATTTTTGATCTATATGCTTTTAAATGGCATTATACGTGCAAGAAAAATGTTCCTAGAGCCAATCAGCAGCTTTTTGTTTTTAAATAAGTAGGCTTTACTGTGCAAAATAACTAAATGTCAAAGGAGCTTGTTGATTAGTGTGTCAAAAAATATGTGTGTGTTTTTAAAATAAATATTTGCCAGAAAGTGAAACAAAATGTTAAATCATTTAACAAACAGTAAGGCTTATTGGGAAACAGTGCGCCGTAACAAGAAAATATTGAAAAGGTTATCAGAGAAACGAAAAACTAGGGTGTCGACCCTATTGGATATTGGCATATGTGATTTAAGCGTCGACAGTCTTAAGAAGTCAAGGGAAGATAGCTTGGTTGAGAGCACATCTGAACTTAATGGAGCACCCAGTCAGAATGAAGAAGAAAATTGAGAAGTCGGAAGTTTGAGAACCAGTTTAGAAGAATGGGCCTTAATGTACAACATCAGGCATACGGCTCTTAAAGATTTGCTGTTTGTTTTAAATCCGCATGTCCCACAAGCAAATCTTCCGAAGGACCCAAGGACCTTATTGAGCACTCCTCAATCCATAATTATTTGTTCAATTGGTGACGGGCATTACTGGCATCAATTGTTGGAATTTTGTATTCGACAATATTTCGACACAATTACCGGAAATAGAACCATATCCCTTAATTTCAACATTGATGGCCTGCCTTTGTATAATAGTTCTCTAATACAGTTCTGGCCATTTCATTTTCACTGTTCATTTTTTTGGTACCCCAAATAGATGGAGGAAACCAGTACACCCCATTCTGTTCAAAAGCGGATGGTATAATTGTAAGCAGTTTTTTTTTGTTTATTGATCTCCTGTATTATTTTGAAAGACATTATATAATTTAATTTAACAAAACAATACAAATTATTTCAAGCAATGAACGAGCAGTGTTGGATAGTTACGCGTAACTTTGAAATTTTAATTAGTTACACGTAACTAACGTAACTTATGTAACTAATGTAACTAATGTAACTAAATGTAACTAATTGTAACTAAATGAACTAACTATAACTAATAGAATACAAAAACAAATACAAAAACTCAAATTTTATGTTTAATTGAAATTTAGAAGTTCCGTCCACAAACCCGATCGAATGACGATAGACTACACTGTTTTATGGCAAAGCTGGATGATTGATATTGCCGTCGGGCCAGCTGTGGCCAGGGCAACCTGGCAAGGATTACATTTTGAAATTACTATATATGTATCTGCAAAAAAAAAATTAAAAATAATAAAACAAAATAGATCTCGTTTGATTTCCTTTGGGCGAGCCAAATCTGAAATTTGAGACCAAATCTGAGATCAAATCTGAATTTACCATACAAAAATAAATCACAATAAACAAAGAAATGTCCAGGAACCTCAAGAAAGAAGGGCAAACTTTAAATGTAAGTAAAAATCTATTGTATGCTCCAAGAATACAATATTTTATAAGATTTCCTTTTCATCAGGAACATAGTAATTTCAATATGTATTCCTTGCCAGGTTGCCGTTGCCCTTGCTAATAAAAAAAATTTGTCAATAGTCGATTGGGATTCAGAATGAAGTGTGATTTTTTTATTTTTTATTATTAAGTTAGAGTTAGTTTTATTTAGTTACAGTTAGTTACATTAAGTTACATTAGTTACATTAGTTACGCCAAATATTGGGCGTAACTAATTCATATTAGTTACGCGTAACTAAACGAGTAACTTACTTCATGTAACTTACTTGCCAACACTGTGAACGAGACAAAATACGCGACGAAATATAAACACAAACCAAATTGTCTGTCATAGAATACCGTTTTAGAACATACTGCTTTAATGAAAACGACGAACGAGATGGAAATACTACGCGACGAAACAAAAAAAACAATTTAGCACCATTTTATCTGTCATAGAAAAATGTTTTAGAACACATTGCTTTAAAAGAGGTATAATTTGTATACAAAAAAGCGACAAAGAGGGCATGAGAGAGATCACTGCCAAAACTTGTCTGCATATTCTCTTTATATCACTAACATCTGACAGACTGTTTAGCACTGACGATTGAACAGGGTGATACCCGTTACGCTTTTTCGCTGGCTTCAATGTCAATGAAACAAAAAATTCATTAAATAAGATTATTTCAAGAGCAAAATGGAGATCGGTTGGCAATACATAAGGAAAGAGTTTAAACATAACATTGCTACGATGTCAATGGAAATTGACGAATGGCGATTTTTATCGGTATTCAAAGATTTTGGTCCCAGATTTGGTCGTCCAATATAAACCAAAACAAAATGTATCTTTTTCTGTAATTGTGTAGGTATGAGTGTCAAAATGACAACACACCAAAACCACCAAAAAATCACATTCATTTTTCGCTTTCACAAAAATAAATTAAATCATTCTTAGCTTGTTCATACCTACTTTAATATGTAATGAATTCTCAATATATTTTTCACCTTTTCTTATTTATTTGTTAATTTTCAACTATTACAACACTTAACAATTAAAAACAATTTTCTTTAACAAAAGAATTGAATGATTGAATTCTTACAATGGCAAAAACAAAACTTCAAAAATAGCTGTTCGAGAAATATAAAAATTATTGTGGTAGTGTTTGCTAAATCTCGTTTGAAAATGAGATTTCAGATTTTGCTCTCAGAGCAAGAAAAGAGTGCTCTGTTGACCAATGGAAATCAAAATTTCGCTGCCAGAGCAAAAAAAATGCTCTCAGAGCATTTTCTATTAAAGTCGATTTTTAATCTGTACATTCATACTATAGTCCGGTCAAAATAGACAAAAAAATAGTGCTAGGTTTGCAAAAATTCGCATAAAGCTGAAAATTGGTACAGACGTTGGGAACACCATTTCAAATAAACTAAGCAACATCCCCATCGATCCGACTGGTGCGTTAGAAGTTATTCAAGGTCAAAAGGTCAAATAAACGGTTTTTACAATTTTTCTCGTAAACGGTAGGTTTCATCATAAAAATACATAAGACAATGTTGTAAACCATGAAATTATCTACAAAACTTGTTTATATCATTTTTTTGTTAGAATAACCATTTCGGAGATATCGTGATTTTAAAACTTGAAGGAGTCACGTTCTATATGATATGCACATATATGCCACATGCATACATTTAGTCCAGTCGACAGGTTGGAAAAAGTGGGTGAAAGGCGGAAAAAGAACGGAAGCTAATGAAACTATCAGATATTGTTGAAGGATAGTTAATAAATATTTTACGAAGTTTTGGCCTTCGAGGGCCTTATAGAAAAAGAGAAGAGGGAGGTTGAATGGGTAACTGCAAAATGTTCGACCTTGCAACGGTTTTTCCTCAGTAACATTTTTTCCTTACGTTCTATAGCAAAAGCATTTCCATTTTGTAGTAGAACATCAAATTTCCTACAATTTTGTTGGTACTAAAGTTGTTGTTTGTTAATTCTTTACCGAGATATAGCTCTTTGAAAAGCAGGTAATTTTTCAGAATTTGCTGAAAAAATTCCAAAAAATTCAGCTTATTTCTTCTAATAGACGAAAACTAGTGCGAGGTTTTTGTATGACGAGATTTTCATACGACATGTTTTTAGGAACTATTAAATAGCACAAATCGTAGTATGAAAATCTCGTCATACAAAAACCTCGCATTAGTTTTCGTCTATTAGAAGAAATAAGCTGAATTTTTTGGAATTTTTTCAGCAAATTCTGACGTTCTACTATAAAATCGAAATGCTTTTGCTATAGAACGTAAGGAAAAAAAGTTACTGAGGAAAAACCGTTGCAAGGTCGAACATTTTGCAGTTACACCTTCAACCTCCCCCTTTTCTTTTTCCATAGGGCCCTCCAGGCCCAAAACTTCGTAAAATATTTATTAACTATCCTTCAACAATATCTGATAGTTTCATTAGCTTCCGTCCTTTTTCCACCTTTCACCCACTTTTTCCAACCTGTCGACTGGACTAAATGTATGCATGTGGCATATAATATCATATAGAACGTGACTCCTTCAAGTTTTAAAATCACGATATCTCCGAAATGGTTATTCTAACAAAAAAATGATATTAACAAGTTTTGTAGATAATTTCTACAACATTGTCTCATGTATTTTTATGATAAAACCTACCGTTTACAAGAAAAATTGTAAAAACCGTTTATTTGACCTTTTGACCTTGAATAACTTCTAACGCACCAGTCGGATCGATGGGGATGTTGCTTAGTTTATTTGAATGGTGTTCCCAACGTCTGTACCAATTTTCAGCTTTATGCGAATTTTTGCAAACTGAAATGTCTATTTTGACCGGACTACTAATGCGAATATCTAAAAGATAACGATATTAAAATAAATAAATATTTTTAAGTTTGTTCTATATTTCGGTAAATCCACTTTTGGTGACTTCTATTGGTCACGTCAGAGCAATTATTTTTGCTCTGAGAGCATTTTCTTGCTCTGACAGCGAAATTTTGATTTCCATTGGTCAACAGAGCACTCTTTTTACTTGCGATTATAGGTACTATAAGGCAAGTTATGCATTCGTCGAAAAAAAAAGTTTTGAGATAACAATCAAACATGACATTACGATGATAGCGAAGACGAAAAAAGATGGTCTAAAAATTCTGTCCGTCTGTATGTCTGTCTGTCTGTCTGTCTGTCTGTCTGTCTGTCTGTCTGTCTGTCTGTCTGTCTGTCTGTCTGTCTGTCTGTCTGTCTGTCTGTCTGTATGTATAGAGACCTTCAGCCTAAACGGGTGGGCCGAATTGCTTCAAACTTGGTATATAGACTTTTTTAGGTATTGTACAGAGGGGAAATTGAAATTTTTTTTTTAGCTCAAAAAATAACGGTACCTGCCATACAACCGTTACGTTAAAGCTTATTTTTCTCAGAAACGGCTCTAACGATTTCGATTTAAAAAAATCAGTGTTGCTTTTTAGCTACGACCAATCATATGGCTGGAAAAAAGGTTTTAAAAAATGGCTAAGAACGGTACTTTCCATAGGACCGGTTTTTTTGCTTTCGACTATCTCGAAAACGACTCAACCGATTCTTTCGAAATTTCACACACATATAGCTGTAAGTAGCTCAATTTGTATTGCATACAAATATTTTTGAAATATTTTTTTTTGTATTTTTAAAAGCATTTAAAAAAAAAAATTAAAAAATTAATATTTTGAAAACTGCTTATTAAATTTTTTTTTTTAATTTTAAATAAATGTATTTGCTCAATACCTATGAACTCGCGTTTTTGAATTTTTTTTTGAAAATTTTTTTCAAAAAGTTTTTCAAAAAAAAACTTTTTTTCTCAAAAACCGCTCCACAGATTTTTATAAATTTATTCTCATAAATTCAAATTTATCAAAGAAATAAAATGGCGTACTTTTTTTTCAGCTCATTTTAGTTTAAGTATTTATTTAAGAATTTTGAAAATTTTATTTTTATCAAAATCTCAAGCCCCTAAACCACTGTCACTCATTAGAGCAAGTTCGTGCGACCCAGTCGTGCATTTTATTTACATATGCATTTTGTAACGGTTTTGGAAAGTACTTTTCATATGTAAAAAATATTGTTTTTTTTTACAGAAATGTGAAATTATGTTGAAATTTCAACGCACTCTAACGGGCTAAATTCAGCTTTCTAAATATTAGCAAAAAACTGAAAAAAGTGCAAACATTTCGCGGTTTTTCGCGGATATCTCAAAACGCTCCAGGAAATTTTGTTGGATTTCTTCAGATTCAGATTCAGCGACCCAAAAAACATAGGAATCAAAAAAAAAATCCGTTTGTATATTTTTTGTAACATGAAACTACCATTTGACTGGACTTAAAGCAAAGTTTATTGGAACACTGAATTTTTTTTTTTAAATATTAATATGAAATATATAAAACATGAAATAGTTCTATCAATCCTGATATAAAGCCATATTTAAATAAAACCAAAATTTAAGAAAACTTAAACTAAAATTAAAAACGAGTATTAATTTTATTAATTTTCTGGCAGTTTTATAAATGTATTGGATATACTCATACGAAAACTTTGTATGACCATTTAAACAACTTTTCTTGTTTGGTTACGTTCCATCCAAATAACAAATTCATGGCTACCCTGTCCTGTCCTTAATATGAACAATAATACCTTCCAAAAACGTGTGGTGAAAAAATAGCGTGTGAAAACTCAGTTTGAGTGTGTAGACATTTTTAATAAACATTGCACCATTTTTCTTTTATTCTTGGAATTTCATTAAAATTCAATGCAAAACACAAAATATATATAAAGTATCAAACATATTCGTTAGCATTCCAAGCAGTCATGCAATCGATACATAACTCATTCGATGAACGATGATACTACTTTTTGGCAATTAAAACGTCATACGATGATGTGATGGCGCCGAGTTTTCGGCAAAACATTTCGGATACTGATCGCCGGCACTTTTGCGCATCATTTGCCAGATCCAATGATAAAATGTATAAAGAAAATAAAAAAGAATCCTATCCGTTCGCACTGTGAATACCTTAAAACTTGTGGCAGTTGCACGAAACGACCATTGTAATAAATTTTATTTAAGCAGCAGGAGTGTCCACGAAAACCATGTCAACTTAGTTCAACATTCAGTGTGAAATAATAAACGAAATGCTTTCCGGAAAAGACAAAACGATACAGTATATGCTCCTGCTGATGCTGATGCACTAGTGTTCAATAAGGAACTTTATTTATGGCAAAAGAGTAAATCAAGCTTTTGTCTTTTTATTTTGCAGTTTTGATATGTTGTCATTAAAGGTGTAAGCATCTTAAATCCTACTACCAAACTGATTCCATTTTAACGATAAGTTAGTTTCATAACTTCTACTTATAGGTACCTTTCTATCATGATAGATTACTTATGAGCCAACTGATGAACAGCCAAGTATTGCAGCTTTAGAAAAAAATCAACATTATGTACCTATCAATTGTATCTAAAACTTGTTAATATATCAACAAAATGGTATTCTTTGTGATAATATTTCTTTGTTTATAAATTTTAAATTATACAAGGACATCTAAACCTTCATCCGATGAAGAAGTGTTACTGTGTCACATTTTTACTTGCGATAATAGGTACTATAAGTCAACTTATGCATTCGTAAAAAAAAATTCTAACAATCAAACATGACATTACGATGATAGAGAATTCGAAAAAAGTGGGTCCGATAATTCTGTCTGTCTGTCTGTCTGTATCGGCACCTGCAGCCTAAACCTTTAATTATGACGTCATATAGAGGGTTTTTGGAATTAGCATTCTAGCTTTAAAACTAACGGTATACCTGTCATATGATTTTTATTGGAAAATTAATTTGTCTTATAAAACGGCTCCTACGATTTTGATAAAACTTTCTGAATAGTGTTTTCTGTTCGAACGTTATGTTTTAGTTGGAATAGATTTTTCAGGAAAAGTCTTATAACGGTACCTCCAATAAGACCGGTTTTTTTTTAAATATGATTTTCTCGTAAGCCACTAGACGAATTTCGATGAAATTTTTAATGTAGAAGCCTTTTAATAAACAAAATAACATAAATTCTTAAATTTTTCAAAAAAAAGTTTTTTTAAAAAAGGTTTAAAATCTTTTCTATTTTTTGTTTTTTTCGAAAATATATTTTGGAAAAGTTTAAGAAAAAAACAGTTTTTTTTTTAAACTGGTCGAACGATTTTGAAAAAAAAAACTTCTTTGAATTCTTAACAGTAAACGAAATCAGATGGCTTACTTAATTTTTTCCAAAAAACGTTTTAACTATAGTAATTTTTAAGTGATCAATAAAATTTATATAATTTTTTCCCTGCTTCTTTTCCAAAATCTCAAACCAAAAGACCGCTGTCACACCAGTGTTGGATAGTTACGCGTAACTTTGATATTTGAATTAGTTACACGTAACTAATGTAACTTATGTAACTAATGTAACTAATGTAACTAAATGTAACTAATTGTAACTAAATGTAACTAACTATAACTAATAGAATTTTTCAAATACAAAAACTCACATTTTATGTTAAATTGAAATTTAGAACTTCCGTCCACAAACCCGATCGAATGACGTTTGACTACACTGTATTAGGGCAAAGCTGGATGATTGATATTGCCGTCGGGCCAGCTGCCATCTGTGGCAACGGCAACCTGGCAAGGAATACGTTTTTCAATTACTATATTTCTGCAAAAAAAAAATTTTAAATAATAAAACAAAATAGATCTCGTTTGATTTCCTTTGGGCGAGCCAAATCTGAAATTTGAGACCAAATCTGAGATCAAATCTGAATTTACCATACAAAAATAAATCAAAATATACAAAGAAATGTCCAAGAATCTCAAGAAAGAGGGGAAAACTTTAAATGTAAGTAAAAATCTTTTGTATGCTCCAAGAATATAATATTTTATTAGATTTCCTTTTCATCAGGAATACAGTAATTTCAATATGTATTCCTTGCCAGGTTGCCGTTGCCTTGCTAATAAAAGAATTTTGTCAATAGTCGATTGGAATTCAGGATGAAATGTGATTTTTTTTTATTTTTTATTATTAAGTTAGAGTTAGTTTTATTTAGTTACAGTTAGTTACATTTAGTTACATTAGTTACATTAGTTACGCCAAATATTGGGCGTAACTAATTCATATTAGTTACGCGTAACTACACGAGTAACTTACTTCATGTAACTTACTTGCCAACACTGTGTCACACATTAGAGCAAGTTTGTCCGATCCAGTCGTAGAACAAAAAGCTAATGATTTAAGTTATCTTTGTGCAAGTGAAAAATTAATGTGGTTTTTTGGTGGTTTTGGTGTATTTGTCATTTTGACACACACAATCTACTACAAAAAAAAATGTCGCTTTGGTTTAAATTGGGCGAGCAAAATCTGAGAGCAAAATCTGTGATTACCAATAAAAATCGCCACTTGAAAATTTTGTGCGACAAAATTTTTTTTCATAAAATAATAAAATGGATGAAACATTTGTATGTTGGTACACTTTGTGTAATTAAAATCACCATTAAACAAAAATAAATACTTTTTGATTAAAAAAAGTCGTCACGAATCGCTTGTGTTGTAACGAGAAGTTAGATCATCGCG
Organism: Platycheirus albimanus; assembly: GCA_916050605.2. Lineage (NCBI taxonomy): Eukaryota > Metazoa > Arthropoda > Insecta > Diptera > Syrphidae > Platycheirus > Platycheirus albimanus. Next base: position 341,525,616 of record OU696696.1, read on the forward strand.
TTAAACTAGAATTTTTTTAAATATTGTACTTAAATATGCACCATTGAGAAAAAATCGAAAATACAAAACTAAAAAAGTTCGGGTTTTCCCTGAACGAATCATTTTTGTTTAAATATGTCGATAAAATAATTCTTTTTTAATGATCAACAGACATAAAATTGAGTTTTAAAAGCGCTAAATACGAGTACTATATATACCTACATATTTCAAAAATATTAGAAAAAATCAGCGTTATAGTTATTATACGAGGTGTTAATAAATGAATGTTATAAAATAAGTGTTTTTAAAAGAAAATCAAAAAACAGTTTTACTGATCTTCGAAGGAAACTTCGCTTGGGATTACAATTGTTTGCGTGAAAAAAAATCTTTTGAACCGAAGCAGCACGTATTTTAAATATAAACAACATGTACAAAATGTCTAAAAGAACAGTTTTTAGACCTCAGGATGTATAAAAGCTCTAAAAGAGATATTATTTGTTCTATTAAAATGGCTGTTTTGGCAGAAATCTATGAAATTTCTCCATACAAATGGTTTAATTTTTTTTCAAATAGATAGTAAAAATTTTTTATTTTAAAGGCGCGTTGTAACTTTCGAGGTGCAACAGCTATGTTTGTGATGAAAATAGAGTGGCACGTAAAATCATTCTTAAACACTATCTTGGTCATTATTTAAAATATTATGATAATATATCGTAATAAATTTGTGTTTTATATTTTGAAGTTTTTCTTTGTAAACATTTATGTTTGAGAAATTTTTTCAAAGTTTAAATACAAGCTAACAATTATTCTCTTTGTTTTATCTATAATATCTATAAATATCTATAATATGTTACTAACACTTAAGCAAATCGTTTTTATATTTCGACTTCTCAGCGAAAAGCCTTATAATTGGCTTTTGATAATGTTTAATAGAGCTAAAAGTGCTCTTAATTAAAATGTAAATGTCATTTTGTTTCTATTTTAGAATATGCAGGCGTTCGAGCATCACGTTTGGAGCCCAAATCGTGTTTTATTTTACTGAAAAAGAAGCTTTAAATTAGCAGTAGAGTGACAACAGCACTTACACTAATGCTATTGCCCACTACAACCGCTATGCAAGAACTAAAATGGAGCTCATATTAGCTCCCAAAGTCGAAAAAAATGCTCTAAATAAGGCTAACTACAGCTTTATTGGCGCTTATAAGGCTAAGTGAATTCAATATAGCCAAATAATGTAGCTTTTTAAGCGCTGATAGAGCTAAGAACGAACTGAAATTGTTACTTGGGTACTAACCACGCGCAACGATGCTTGATTTCGCTGATCTATTGGAAAAGGATGCTTTATCAGAGCCAAGGCTAGTTTTACTATTTTTAGTAGCAACTAAGCCCAACAGTGTTTGAGTGAATTCAATTTAGCCGTTGCGAAATTATGGCCATTTGAAAAAAGCCATTTAAGCCTGATTTTCGTTATGACCATTGAAGCCAAAAGCAAACAAACGCAGTATTATGAAAAATTCCCTAGGTTTGAAATAGTTCAAATCGAAATGAAATAAAATGCACGACTGGGTCGCACGAACTTGCTCTTATGATAAGCAATTGCGTAGTGGCTGCATATATGGATATTAAAAAAAATAAAATGCACGACTGGGTCGCACGAACTTGCTCTAATGAGTGACAGTGGTTTATGGGCTTGAGATTTTGATAAAAATAAAATTTTCAAAATTCTTAAATAAATACTTAAACTAATTTGAGCTGAAAAAAAAGTACACCATTTTATTTCTTGGATAAATTTGAATTTATGAGAAGAAATTTAGAAAAATCTGTGGAGCGGTTTTTGAGAAAAAAAGTTTTTTTTGAAAAACTTTTTGAAAAAAATTTTCAAAAAAAATTCAAAAACGCCAGTTCATAGGTATTCAGCAAATACATTTATTTAAAATTTTAAAAAAAAAATTTAATAAACAGTTTTCAAAATATTAATTTTTTAAATTTTTTTTAAAAAAATGCTTTTAAAAATACAAAAAAATATTTTTCAAAAATATTGGTATGCAATACAAATTGAGCTACCTACAGCTATATGTGTGTGAAATTTCGAAAGAATCGGTTGAGTCGTTTTCGAGATAGTCGAAAGCAAAAAAAACGGTCCTATGGAAAGTACCGTTCTTAGCCATTTTTTAAAACTTTTTTTTCAGCCATATGATTGGTCGTACCTAAAAAGTAACACTGATTTTTTTAATTAAAAATCGTTAGAGCCGTTTTTGAGAAAAATAAGCTTTAACGTAACGGTTGTATGGCAGGTACCGTTATTTTTTGAGCTAAAAAAAAAATTTCAATTTCATTTCTGTACAATACCTAAAAAAGTCTATATACCAAGTTTGATGCAATTCGGCCCACCCGTTTGGGCTGTAGGTCTACATACAGACAGACAGACAGACAGACAGACAGACAGACAGACAGACAGACATACAGACGGACAGAATTTTTAGACCATCTTTTTTCGTCTTCGCTATCATCGTAATGTCATGTTTGATTGTTATCTCAAAACTTTTTTTTTCGACGAATGCATAACTTGCCTTATAGTACCTATAATCGCAAGTAAAAATTAAATAATTTCGAAAATTCTTTTATTGTTTAAATTAGTTTAAGAGTTTTCTCGGAAAAACTAAGTATGCAATAAAATTTCAAAGCTATACGTCAATCTAGGAAAAAAAATATTGAAAATCGTTGGACCAGTTTTTTTTTTTTTAAGGTTATTTTTGAAAAACATTTTCAAAAAATATTTTGAAATTTATTTGAGTATGCAAATATATGGCAATCTGTAGTTTACATTTGAAAAATAATTTAAAAAAAAATCAATGTACCCGTTTCCAACATATTTCGAAAACCAAAAATTTTTTTGAAAAAATTATAAAAAATCAAAAAAAAAAGTTTTTGAAAATTTTGAAATGTCATATTAATAAAATTATGAATGACTTCCTGTGGCCAAAATTTTATTGAAATCGAATGTATAGTTTACGAGAAAATTTGATTTGAAAATACTGGTTCTATGAGAGGTACGGTTATTAGACAAATTTTGAAAAAAAATTTCAAACCAAAAGATAGATTGTCTTGCAAAAATAGCATTCTGAAAGTTTTGTCAAAATCGTTAGAGCCGTTTTTGAGAAAATCAATTTTTTTCTTCACGATTGTATGGCAGGTGCCGTTATTTTTAGGCCTAGAGAAAAAATAAAAAATACGTTCCGAGGGACGGCCAAATAAATCCTAGATACCAAATTTGAAGCAAATCGGCCCATCCGTTCAGCCTCCAGATGCGCGAACAGACAGACAGACAGACAGACAGACAGACGGACGGAATTTCCAGACCCACTTTTTTCGACTTCTCCATCATCGTAATGTCATGTGTAATTATTATCTCAAATTTTTTTTTCTGCACGAATCCATAACTTGCCTTATAGTACCTATAATCGCAAGTAAAAATTGTTACTTGAAAGGTCCCAGTTTGAGCCGGGCTAAACAAAATGAAAAATTCTAGACAACCGTATTTCTCTAGACTGTTATACACACATATGAAACTTGAGCAAAAATCTTGGTTTAGCGGCAATACCTGGACGTGAAAAAGCGCACAGGCGCATATCCGCACAGAGAGAACGACGGACGGTATGTGGAAAACCACTTTGTTTTGGGTCGATGTCAGTACATTGACGATATAGATGCAAAACTAATATGGGGAGTCTCTATTAGACCCACAGAAGCCAAAACAACCGCTTTTAGAATTTGTGTCCGTCTGTCTGTATGTTTGTAAGCGCATTACGCAAAAACTACTGCATGGAATTGAATGTTTTTTTTTTTTGAAAAACTTTTCGAAAATATATTAAAAAAAAATTTGTTTTGAGTATGCATACTTCTAGCACTTTGTAATTTTTATCAGAAAAATAAAAATTAAAAAACAGATTAAACCGTTTTTGGAAAAAACAAAAATAAAAAAACTTTAAAACTTTTTTAAAAAACTCAAAAAAATTTTTAGAAAAATTTAAGAATTTATGTATATAAGTGGGCTATAGGTCAATTAAATGCAATTTTTAAATTTGCGACGTTTCGAACGTGTTTACGTTCTTCATCAGGCCTTTATTTTAAATAAAAAATATAATAATTTAATCACAATTACATAATGTGATATGTCACAGAAACTTACACAAATATTAATTAATACATCAATTATTGCAAAAACAGTCTTGAGAAGAAGCAATAGTACTTAAAAACATCACTTTGGGCTAGAAAATTAGTACAATTATTATAAATTAAACTATAAATATTCAAACCGTTTTAGTTTACATTTTTAAAAAATTTTAAAAAACGAAATACAAATTTCGCCATCTCAATAAAACCACTAACACGTAATAGCATCCCTGTTAGGTCTCCTCACAAGTTGGCTATACGAACTGCACAGCTGTTCACAGTCTGATCTACGATTAATCGCTTTCTTGTTGTTTACGATATGCAGCATCTCCAAAAGCATTCTCTTGCTGTAATGTCTCTCAGTCTGCAATATTGATACATTTTCCAAGTCGGGTTTATGCTGTTCCTTTATGCAGTGCTGAGCAAGTGCCGTTTTCTGTTCGCCTTTGTTATTGATGTCAGATCTATGACCAGAGAGACGATTTTTTAGCTTTTGTTTTGATGTGCCTATGTAAACTGCATCGCAATGTGTTCCGTTTTTTCCTAAGCAGTTTATTTGGTAAACAATATCAGCTTTCTCCATCTTCTCTTGTTTTCCTTTTGTGTTGGTAAACAGTTCATTTTTAAGAGTCAATGCCGACTTGAAAGCTAATCTTGTTTTTTCCTTATCTCTAATCGGAGCCGTAATCATTCGGTTAGAAAGAGATGGTATGTATAGTGCACTTTTGTATGCAACTATATTATTCTCCACCGAAGGTTTTTTCATTCTTTCTTTCTTAGTGTTGTAGTTATTTATAAGTTTGTTGACGATTTCAGGGGGGAAGGAATTGCAGCACAGGGTGTTCCTTATTATTTTTATGTTTTTTGAATGAAAACTTATGTCGCTTATATCCAAAACTCGATTTATGAAATTTTGCGCTGTGTTCATAATTACCTGTTTCGGCTGCTTTGTATTAAAATTTATCAAACGTCCCGAAGATGTTGGTTTCTTATACCAGTCGAAAATTAGTCTTCCCTCTTTTCTTACAACTTCCACATCTAGATAAGGTAAATGTCCATCTTTTTCTACCTCAACCGTGAATTGAATACGTGGATGGAAGGAATTAAGAGCTTTGAGAGTTGACTCAATATCGTTCACATTAATGACCGCGAACAAGTCATCTACGTATTTTGTTAAAATTTTTGGTTTGCATTCCAGTTTTCCTAAAACGTCATTTAGTAAAGCTTCCATTACAATGTCTGCTACAATTGGGGATGCCGGGCTTCCCATAGGAACTCCTTGTTTTTGTTGATAAATTTTACCATCGAATTCTAAGTAGTTATTTTCTACAATGCAGAACCGCAACATTTCCAAGAATTTGGATTTTGACATTTTTGCATGGTCTTTTATGGTACTCCAATTTTTCTCAATAATTTCTAACGCCAAGTGAACTGGTATGTTCGTAAATAATGATATTACATCAAAAGATACCAAAATGTCATTCGTTCCTAAATGAAGCGTAGAAACTGCCTCAATAAAATCACCCGCGTTTTTAACATTATACTTAGAACTTTCTGTCAATTTCTTAAGGGATTGTACAATAAACTTAGAAATTTCGAAGCAAGGTACACTTGTGGAGGCACAAATAGGTCTTAGTGGCATATTTACTTTGTGGATCTTAGGTAGACCATATATTTTCGGGCTATTCGCCGTATAAGTGGTCATACGATTCTTCTCGTACCTATTAATTATGTTTTGTTCAAACAGGTATTTCACAAAATCATTGTTTTTATTTTGTAAAGTTGATGTTGGATTATTTCTCAATATTCTGTATGTGCGTCTATCAATCATAAGATCCTGCATTCTTTGTAAATAATCGGTTTTATACAATACCACAGTGACATTCCCCTTATCTGCTGGAACTATATAAATATCTTTATTTTTCTTCATAAATTTCTTTGTGTCATTGTAAATTTTATTGATAAATTTATCATGCCTTGTTGTTGATGAAGATCTCAAATGATCTTGTAAAATTTGAGTAAAATTTGCACGAGCCACTTCTTGGTCACCCTGTTCGAGGGTTTTAACCATCTCCTCGCCGTCTGCAATAATTTTAAATAGCGGGATATCTCCTTTCTGTAGAGGTAATGCAAATTTGTGTCCTAAAGACAACAACCATTTCGTGTCTTCTGGAAATTCTACATTCGTTTTATTAACAAACCACTTTTCCTGAAAATTAATACCCAATTTTTGTTTAAGCTGAGATTTTAATTTTTCCAATTTTGTTTTTTGTTGTGCTCTTATATTCGTGCATAATTTGTTTCTGGTGTTCTCCTGGCTGCTGAAGAACACTGAGCTTTCAGTTTCCGTGAGAGTGTTAGTAATGGTTGCTTTGAGTGTTTGTATATGTGATGTAAGTGATCTAATTTGTGATTGTTTGAGCGAGATCGACATGTTAAGAAGTTTTATATGAAATGTCTCCTCTGTTTTAAGAAGCTTTCGATGTAAGTTGATTTCAACTTCTTTGTACGTAAATAGAAAGGATTGTTGGACATTTACAGTAGAGTTACGGATAAAGTCTGGTATTAATCCAAACTCTCTACACTTGAGAAGAAAAGTTAATGAATTCTTCTGTTTACTGTATGCAACAATTGTTCGACTGTATCTCTTAAGACTCTCGCAAATCTCTGTGCCATACTTATTGTGTATATTACTATAGAAGTTCATTTTGATGGTTACGGCGTGCCCTCCGTTGAATTAAATAATGTTGAAATTTTGTGACCTTTGTTGTTCTTCAAAACAGAATGTATATAAGTGGGCTATAGGTCAATTAAATGCAATTTTTAAATTTGCGACGTTTCGAACGTGTTTACGTTCTTCATCAGGAAAAGTGGTTTGTTAATAAAACGAATGTAGAATTTCCAGAAGACACGAAATGGTTGTTGTCTTTAGGACACAAATTTGCATTACCTCTACAGAAAGGAGATATCCCGCTATTTAAAATTATTGCAGACGGCGAGGAGATGGTTAAAACCCTCGAACAGGGTGACCAAGAAGTGGCTCGTGCAAATTTTACTCAAATTTTACAAGATCATTTGAGATCTTCATCAACAACAAGGCATGATAAATTTATCAATAAAATTTACAATGACACAAAGAAATTTATGAAGAAACATAAAGATATTTATATAGTTCCAGCAGATAAGGGGAATGTCACTGTGGTATTGTATAAAACCGATTATTTACAAAGAATGCAGGATCTTATGATTGATAGACGCACATACAGAATATTGAGAAATAATCCAACATCAACTTTACAAAATAAAAACAATGATTTTGTGAAATACCTGTTTGAACAAAACATAATTAATAGGTACGAGAAGAATCGTATGACCACTTATACGGCGAATAGCCCGAAAATATATGGTCTACCTAAGATCCACAAAGTAAATATGCCACTAAGACCTATTTGTGCCTCCACAAGTGTACCTTGCTTCGAAATTTCTAAGTTTATTGTACAATCCCTTAAGAAATTGACAGAAAGTTCTAAGTATAATGTTAAAAACGCGGGTGATTTTATTGAGGCAGTTTCTACGCTTCATTTAGGAACGAATGACATTTTGGTATCTTTTGATGTAATATCATTATTTACGAACATACCAGTTCACTTGGCGTTAGAAATTATTGAGAAAAATTGGAGTACCATAAAAGACCATGCAAAAATGTCAAAATCCAAATTCTTGGAAATGTTGCGGTTCTGCATTGTAGAAAATAACTACTTAGAATTCGATGGTAAAATTTATCAACAAAAACAAGGAGTTCCTATGGGAAGCCCGGCATCCCCAATTGTAGCAGACATTGTAATGGAAGCTTTACTAAATGACGTTTTAGGAAAACTGGAATGCAAACCAAAAATTTTAACAAAATACGTAGATGACTTGTTCGCGGTCATTAATGTGAACGATATTGAGTCAACTCTCAAAGCTCTTAATTCCTTCCATCCACGTATTCAATTCACGGTTGAGGTAGAAAAAGATGGACATTTACCTTATCTAGATGTGGAAGTTGTAAGAAAAGAGGGAAGACTAATTTTCGACTGGTATAAGAAACCAACATCTTCGGGACGTTTGATAAATTTTAATACAAAGCAGCCGAAACAGGTAATTATGAACACAGCGCAAAATTTCATAAATCGAGTTTTGGATATAAGCGACATAAGTTTTCATTCAAAAAACATAAAAATAATAAGGAACACCCTGTGCTGCAATTCCTTCCCCCCTGAAATCGTCAACAAACTTATAAATAACTACAACACTAAGAAAGAAAGAATGAAAAAACCTTCGGTGGAGAATAATATAGTTGCATACAAAAGTGCACTATACATACCATCTCTTTCTAACCGAATGATTACGGCTCCGATTAGAGATAAGGAAAAAACAAGATTAGCTTTCAAGTCGGCATTGACTCTTAAAAATGAACTGTTTACCAACACAAAAGGAAAACAAGAGAAGATGGAGAAAGCTGATATTGTTTACCAAATAAACTGCTTAGGAAAAAACGGAACACATTGCGATGCAGTTTACATAGGCACATCAAAACAAAAGCTAAAAAATCGTCTCTCTGGTCATAGATCTGACATCAATAACAAAGGCGAACAGAAAACGGCACTTGCTCAGCACTGCATAAAGGAACAGCATAAACCCGACTTGGAAAATGTATCAATATTGCAGACTGAGAGACATTACAGCAAGAGAATGCTTTTGGAGATGCTGCATATCGTAAACAACAAGAAAGCGATTAATCGTAGATCAGACTGTGAACAGCTGTGCAGTTCGTATAGCCAACTTGTGAGGAGACCTAACAGGGATGCTATTACGTGTTAGTGGTTTTATTGAGATGGCGAAATTTGTATTTCGTTTTTTAAAATTTTTTAAAAATGTAAACTAAAACGGTTTGAATATTTATAGTTTAATTTATAATAATTGTACTAATTTTCTAGCCCAAAGTGATGTTTTTAAGTACTATTGCTTCTTCTCAAGACTGTTTTTGCAATAATTGATGTATTAATTAATATTTGTGTAAGTTTCTGTGACATATCACATTATGTAATTGTGATTAAATTATTATATTTTTTATTTAAAATAAAGGCCTGATGAAGAACGTAAACACGTTCGAAACGTCGCAAATTTAAAAATTGCATTTAATTGACCTATAGCCCACTTATATACATTCTGTTTTGAAGAACAACAAAGGTCACAAAATTTCAACATTATTTAAGAATTTATATTATTTCGTTTTTGAAAGGGTTTCTACATTAAAAATTTCATGAAAATTCGTCAAGTGGCCTAGTGGTCCTATGGGAAGTACCGTTAGAAGACTTTTCCTGAAAAATCTCTTCCAACCAGAACATAAAGTTTGCACAAAAAACACTTTTCAGAAAGTTTTATCAAAATCATAGGAGCCGTTTTTGAAAACAATTAATTTTTCACTTAAAATCGTATGGCAGGTACCGTTAGTTTTACAGCTAGAATTCTAATTCCAAAAACCCGTCTGTAGGACGTCGTATAAATATGTACTAAGTTTGGAGCAAATCGGTTCAGCCGCTTAGATGCAGATACAGACAGACAGAATTGTCAAACCCACTGTTTTCGACATCTCTATCATCGTAATGTCATGTTTGATTGTTAGAGTTTTTTTTAACGAACGCATAACTTACTTTATACAAGGCGATTCACGAATGTTGTGTAGGTTGGGTTGAGATAAGAAAAAAATCGTGTGGGAGGGGGGTATATTCCCCTCCGTTTTGCTGGGAGGGGCACTTTTCTAAAAACATGACATACATTTGAAAAAAAAAAAATTATTAAAAAATAACGGTAACATCTACAATGCCATGCTATACCTTGTTGTAAGTCCAAAAACTTATTATTTTATTGTAATTTTAAATGAAGTTATTCTATTGATTCATTTTCAAAATATTAATTTTCAAACTCAAAATTTGAAAAAAAAAATGAAAAAAATAGTTTTAAAACTAATTTTGTTTAAAATTGTACGTAATTAAGTATTATTCCTGTTCTCAGAATTCAATGCTCCCATTCATTTTAAATCCAACACTGAAAACCGTATGGTTCTATGACTTTTTTTTGCTATTTTATTGAAAAATAACCGAACCTACTTCTTCACAAAATCAAGAAAATCTAGCCTTACGCGATGGCACAGTGATCATTTAGCCAATTTGTTCGTGTTTTTGTGAAGAAGTAGGTTCGGTTATTTTTCAATAGCTAGGCAACAAAAAGTCATAGAACCATACGGTCTTCAGTGTTGGATTTAAAATTAATGGGAGCATTGAATTCTGAGAACAAAAATATGTAATACTAAATTAAGTAAAATTTTGAAAAAATTAAATTTAAAATTATTTTTTAAAATTTTTTTTTCAAAATTTTGAGTTTGAAAATTAATATTTTGAAAACGGTCCAATAGAATAACTGTATTTAAAATTACAATAAAGTAATAAGTCTTTGGCTTTACAACAAGTTAATTTTTTTTCAAATTTAAGTCATGTTTTCAGAAAATTTCCCCTCCCGGCTAAACGGAAGGCAATGGACCCCCTTTTGTACGATTTTTTTCTTGTCTCAATCCAACCTATACGTTCTAGCTTTTTGGCACAGCATTCGTGAATCACCCTGTATAGTACCTATAATCGCAAGTAAAAATGCACAAGCAAAATTAATCAAATATAACTTTAAAAGTGTATGAAGTTTTTGTTTTTAGTGGACTTTATTGAATTGAAATTCAAAATAAAAGTGTAGTGACCTTTAGTCCAAATGCTAAATTGGCTAAATGATACCTTGTGCCATCCCGTAAGGCTAGATTTTCTTGTTTTTGTGAAGAAGTAGGTTCGGTTATTTTGCAATATCTTGGCAACAAACAGTCATTTAACCAAACGGTTTTCTATGCTTTTTAGGTACGACCAATTATATGGCTGAAAAAAAGTCTTAAAAAATGGCTAAGAACGGTACTTTCCATAGGACCGTTTTTTTTGCTTTCGACTATCTCGAAAACGACTCAACCGATTATTTCGAAATTTCACACACATAAAGCTGTAGGTAGCTCAATTCGTATTGCATACCAATATTTTTGAAAAATATTTTTTTTGTATTTTTAAAGGCATTTAGGTAAAAAAAATTTAAAAATTAATATTTTGAAAACTGCTTATTAAATTTTATTCTAAAATTTTAAATAAATGTATTTGCTGAATACCTATGAACAGGCGTTTTTGAATTTTTTTGAAAATTTTTTACTTGCTCTATTACACCGTCCGTCGGTCTGTCTGTGCGGATGTGCGCTTTTTCACGTCATTCTACAGCCTAAACAGCTTTACGGATTTTCTTCAAACTTCATATATAGCAGTTTGAAGAAAAACGGTTGTCGAGGTTTTTATTTCGTTTTAGGCCGGCTTCAACTGGTACCTTTCATGTAAGAACTGCGTTTTTCGTTTTTGGCTCAAATGGTCGTAACGAAAATCAGGTTTAAACGGTTTTTTTTTACATGGCCATAAGTTCGCAACGGCTTAATTCAATTGACTCAAACATCGTTTGTCATATGTTGCGAGTCAGGGTTCCACGGAGGACTTACTTTGGGAAAGTAGAATGGCGGCGGCACGCTTGTCGTTGCACGGCTATGCTCGACGGAAATGGGGGTGGTTCTTTGCCGCTTCACTTATCCCTCCTGCTCGACAGTCAAAATTATCGTGCCAGAAAAGAAAAAAGTTAAAGGAAATGAAGAGGAGTTTGGAAAAGGAATGAAGCTACGTTAAAAGGTTTGAAACGTTACAACAAATCGAAGGACTGAAGCTACCTGAAGGAACATGTAAGTATAGTGCTTTTGAAAATAAACTAACCTAACTAAACCTACCTAAAATTAAAAATAATAATAAAAAAAAATAAAATTTCCACCACCAAAATGATAATATAAAATTCCATACCAAAAATAATAAAAATGAAATCACCTCCACCAAAGTTAAAGTTCGTTTGCACGAACTTCACTTATATACAACTTAAATTTACCTTAATCTAAACCCTAAAACTAAAGAACTTTACTTTTTTATCTCCCTCCAGGTATTGTACTACTGAATCACAAGCGCTCGTCTGATGGTATTGACGAAGGCCTGGCCAACCCACCCAAGTATCTGAAAAATACTTCCTGATGTTATTTCTATGGCCGATGTTCAGAAATAACCCCTAAAATGACCAACCAGTCGCAAACTGTTAGTTACGTAAGGTCAGTTGGTCATATCATACTACAGGAAGTCTTGCATCAGGACGGCTTTGTCCGCCTCCACGTCCACACCCCTTTAGCTGAAAAAGATTTAGCAATTCATAACGAGAATCTTTTTACATTACGTTATAAATTTTATTTAAAAATTTCATAAAAATTGAGCTCTCCTGCTCTTTAATAAACTATTTACTAAAATTTTAAAATTCAAATTCTTAAAAAGTAATAAAATGTAATAAAGAAATTGTATAAAATAAAAAAAAACTAAGCTACTACGAAAAGTTAAAAATGGCAGTGAATTCAATAATTCTTTTTTTAAGAGGAACTTCTGGTCTTAAAATTTAGGACTTACTACTTTTTTTCTGCTCCCTCGGTGTCCTGCCGGCAGCACTACGAAGAACTGGAGTCGAAATCGTTTTCACTTTTAAAATAAAAAATACAAAAATTGAACTTAAACAAAAATGGAGAACTGAATTCTTTTACACTATATAAAAAAAATTATGGATTCTTCAATAGCTAGTTTCAAATTCACTTCTGTTCTTATTTCTCTTTCTCGATTTTGTTCAGCGAAGCACTTGTACAAATCCGCAAATTAAAAGTTTTCTCTGACGATTTATATATATGTATATTGTATATATATACTAAAGTATACTGTACAAATAAAAATCTCAAAGATCCTTATACTTGGAGTCACAGAAGTCTTTCCTTTTGAATTTGTCAAAAGGAAGCTTCGTGTTGGAGTGTCTTCGGTGATGGAGAAAAAAAAAACCGGCAGAGGCTCAGGTCTGCTAATGCAGCTCTTTACAGCTATGGCAAGGAGAACCCAAACCTTATAAAAAAAAATCCTCTCAGTAAAAATAGTGAAATTTCACAGAATTACATACCTCTGCCCACATACTTAAAATCTAACTTACATACCTACATAATAATGATGTTTTCCATCATACATTAAATAAACATAAACTTAATACCTATTACAAACAAAACTACCTAACTTCCTCACATTAAACAAGTCTAAGTGTAAATCAAGAAATTTCCCTTAAATTCACCCCATCTGCGAACACTAAAACTCATTTTGATTTGACTTTACAACTGAGCGAATTCACTTTTGTTTTACCTGACCCCCTTTCCTTCAGGTGCGAGGAAGAAAGATATCTACTTTCGCATGCGCACCTGAAGAGGTAAACATTACACTCAAACATTAAATTAGAACTGTCAAAAAAAAAATTTACAAAACGTTAACAACGAAAAATGCTGTGGATTGAACAAGGTGAGTAATAATTGTTAAAATTTAGTGCTTTTAATTGTCCATATTTCCAATATTATTGCTGAAATTTGTTCTTTAAAGTATTGAGAACATTTTTCAGTAACAATCTTGGAAACATAACTCAATTACTGGTCAGACGGTGTATTGGAAAAATGTCTGTGCTTGCACATGAAAATTTCCAAAGCACCAAAATCTGCTTTTCAAATTTTCTTTTTAGGAATTTTATTAAAATCTAAACTAATATATTTTCTTTTATTTTACAGAAATCATCATGAATATTGTAGGATGGCAAAGAAGCCACCCCAAAAATAAAAAGGAGGAAGGAGGACCTGGCTTGAAAAAAAAAAATCTTGCCCATCGCAGCGCGTTTACCGCCGCGGCAAGCGCATTGGATTTTTTTTTTTCTAAATTTGCTGCAATCAACCTGAGGGGTTGATTTTGATTGTGTCCAGGAATTTGCCAGGTAAGTTTTGCTGGCTCCGTAACACATAGTTTTTTTTAGTGTTCTATAAGAAAAAATTGCAATTTTTTCAGTAAAGCCTTTTTAAATGGTGGCTCCCATACAACGAGCCATTCAGTTTTAGCCAACTTTTTTTTTTCCAATTTGCTCAAAAATGGCTCTAACGATTTTGTTTAAACATTGTGTGTAATATTTTTTTAGTGTTCTTAAGAGTACTGCGTTTTTAGTTTTTGGCTAAAAATGCAAATAACGGAAATCTGGTCTTGACGTCTTTTTTTCAAATTGCCATAAGTTGTCAACGGTTGTATCGATTTCAAACAAACTTTGTTTGGTATAGTTCCTTACAACTCTCTATTAGATGGCATTGCATTTTTTCCAGTTTCTCTTATTTACATACAAAGAGCCACTAGGTTTTGGCCAATTTTTAAGCATTTTCTAATTTACTCAAAAAAGTCTTTACCAATGATGAGTTAATGTTGAATGGCATGAAGTTCGATAAATTAACAATTACAATTAAAACACCTTTTTAACTTCACTTGAGTCGATGCACTTTTGTTCACAAATTACATTTAACAAAAAATTATTAAAAACAATTAAAAACAAACGCGACCCAGTCGTGCATTTTATTTCAAAATTTTTTCAAAAAAAACTTTTTTTCTCAAAAACCGCTCCACAGATTCTTATAAATTTATTCTCATAAATTTAAATTTATCCAAGAAATAAAATGGCGTACTTTTTTTCAGCTCAAATTAGTTTAAGTAGGTATTTATTTAAGAATTTTGAAAATTTTATTTTTATCAAAATCTCAAGCCCCTTAACCACTGTCACTCATTAGAGCAAGTTCGTGCGACCCAGTCGTGCATTTTATTTTCATTGAAAAGGAATACATTTTACACCGAAGTTTATTTTCTGATAAAATATGTATCTCGAGAAGTTGGAATTGTTTCTCTGATTCTGATTATTCATCTTTATAATATGGACGGATTAAAATCATGAATAAGTGTGAATGAAAGTGCTGAAATTAAAAACGAAGCACATTCTGTCGAATGATTTTCGGTCCTACCCCGTCCAAAAACTGAGCGCCTCCGAAATTTTAATTAATTATAGATTTCTAAAAAGATTTGTGGAAATTAATTATTCGTAATCTATTATTTTTTGGTTGTTTGTATTGCTTTTAGAGGCGTACTGTTAAAATCGAGTCGAAATACCAAAAATGCGGTATAATTAATCTCTACTATATATAAAAGAGTAATTTTGTTTGTGTGTCACTTTGTCTGTATATGGCAGATAAACTGACGACACACCACTTACCTCGCAATACAGTGGATTCTAAAATCTTCCCCCATTCACTGGCCAGGTTATAGGCTATTTAAATTAATAAAAATATTTGAACTTACCTCTTAGATTTATCATGAAAAATTTTATATTTTTCAAATATTTTTGACGTTTCTCCTTTTTCTTTTTTCTTATTCGCTATTTGTACAGCGGCTGCTCTATATATGTATATAGGGCAGGAACACAATGTAGTCGCTATCCGGACGCCACATAATGGCAGCTGTAGATGGTGGATGGATAGGTTGGTAGATGGATAGGATGGTATATATGAATAGGATGGATTATTGTGGATGGATACGATGGCAAGTGGTAAATGGTACATGAGTAATGGTAGATGGTAGATGAATAAGGCGGCATACCATGTGTCACATATAATGCGTCAAGTGTCATTTTTATTTTATTTATTCACAATAACATAACTTTTAAACGAGGACGGTCAATTTTTATCCGATATAATAATAGGAATATGACATTTTCAAAACAAGAAGAAGAATTTCGATTTGTATATTCTTTTTTCATATAGATATGACAAAATATTCGGACTTATGCAAAAATATACATACAAAAATGACATTTAGTGTCAAACCGTTGCTGTTCTTTTTTTGCCGAAATTTTTACTTTCACGTTTACTGAAACCAGCGACTTCGTGCATGTGTGATGTGTAAAACTCACATCAATTAAATAACGTTTTTCATTAGAAAGTAGTTCCGTATAGTGCGGTAATTCTTTTATCCAAATCTTGCTTTTGTAATGAAACGACTGAAAAAGATACATTAATTAAAAATACGCCCGTATGATAGAGAACCCCAGAATGAAGAATTTTGAAGAATTCGACGAAAGAAATTCAACATTAAACGTGTTCCTTTTCTGTGATTTGTGCGGTTTACACATGAATGAATTTATGAAAGCAAAAAGCAAAAAGCAAAAAGCATGTGTAAACATACACTTACGCGTTGGTTGGGAACATGCATGAAAGTATAATAAGAGTCTGTTGCTCACCAACTTTTCATGCGCTGGTAACAGCAGTTGCTAAGGTTTCGCATGTATTTAAGAAGTAGGAATTTTTTCATGCACACATGGAAAGTTTGCGTGTGTAAACCTTTACAAACGCGAACATTTTGTACTCGCACGGTTACAGGCGCTCGCCAGTGAATTTATGCATGTGTAAGCCCACCATTATTCCTTGCATTTCAGCTGAAGGGGCGTGTTTGGCATATGTTAGAAATAAATAGTTTGTTGAGAGTTTTGAAATGAACCTATTGGAAAACTTACAAAAGTAAAAATGAACTTGCAAGAGTAAGCTCATGAGAAACTGAAACAAAGTTGTGTGGTTCCCAACTTTTCATCCGCCTGCTATAAGAGTTGGTAGGATTTTACATTTAACGTCATCTTTTTTATTCGCACATGTTAAGTTAGCAAGGAAAATCGAGTTTGCTATGCAAGCTTTCACAGTAGTGCAATTAGTACTATCAAAGCTATTGTCCATGGAGCTTATGGCGAAATCGAAAATTTAGACATGCATGTCTAATTAGTAAATTTTGAAATAGACATAATGTCAAGATAATGGAAACGCCAAAAAAAAATTACAAATGCATAAAAAAGACAAATTTCTGTTTTGGAACGTAACTGTTATATATTTTTGTTGATATGGAACCACAATGCCGGTTTGAGTAATTGTTTGTCCATAGTCAAATTTCTTTAGTTGACCCATTCAATCGGTAGCGTCAAGTTAAGAAGAAAAATGCCATCGGAATCAGAGGCCCATTATAAAAATAGACCTAAACAAAAGCATTTGATATACATAAATAACAAGCAAAAAGTGCCCGGTGTTGTCCGGGCTTTCGAGGTAATTCTTTTCATAAAATAATACCAAATGAAATGAAAAACGCAAAAAAAGAATTTTTGTATTTATTTTATCGTATTGAAACGTATTTTTAAATATTTTTAGAATATCTCTTATTGGCGCAGTTAGTTTCGTGGACTCTTCTATAATTCTTTAAAAAACAAAATCCAATTTGATTTTATTTGACACACCCGTTTTGAATAACCAGACTTTCTTTTCTTTAACTGCCAGTTAGCCGGCATGTTTATGAAGTTTGTGTGTGTGAATGGAAAACATACATGTGTTGCAATTTTCGTGCCAGTAGCTGGCTGTCGGCAACGCTATATTGTATTCCTGCCCTAAACGCAGCCGCTGTATCGAAGAACAAATACGAATTTATTTCCAAATTGGTGTTTTGTTTTGTTTACTTCTGCAGTTGCCTTTTGTTTAGTTTTGCTTACTTCTGCCGTTGCCTTGGATTTATATCCAAATTGACTTTTCCTCTAGACATGTTCACAATCATTTTGAAATTAGGGATGTTCGATTGCGGTTGCAAAAAAATTTCATCCAAATTTGGTGGAAATGAGAAAATTTCGAAATGTGTTTTTGTATAGGAAATGAGGTCATTTCGAATTTTATTTGGAAATGTGCTACGAAATTACATCATTTACCCCAACGAAACTACAGTATAAGATTTGAAGGTACTCGAAATTAAAAACAATAGCATAATTTGACAAAATAAAAATGAAAAACTCTTTTTCTTACAAAAATTATTTCTTGGTTTTTACCTTACCTTCCATTGTACAAAATATACCCAATTTTCAGCTTTTGGTATATTTATTTTGCAGGAAACTGTGCAAAGTATACCGCCAAATCAAAGAAGCGGTGAAAAAAATACACCATTGTGCAAAATATACCCAATATTCTCCTTTTGGCGCATTTATTTTACGAGAAACTGTGCAAAGTATGCCACCGAATCAAAGAAGCGATGAAAATAAAATGTCCGACTGGGTCGCACGTACTTGCTCTGTGGATGCAATGGTACGATGAAAACATAGTTTTCGAGCAATATGAAGAACTCCTGTTTGAAAAATTTGCGGAAAACTAAAAAAATTTGGTTAAAACTGGAAAAACCAAGCGGGAACTTACGTTAAGAAACCTTTGAATTTTTAAAATTTAGATGTCATCTTTTGGGTGATATAAATGATATAAATGTCCGATTATGGCCAAATTAATAAAATTGTAAAAACAAATTTCCGTTATTATCATTTGTAGCCAAAAACTTAAATGCAATTTTCTTCATGTTGTTTTCTTCAAATTGGCCAAAACCTAGTGGCTCTTTGTATGGGAGCCACCATTTAAATAAGAGAAACTGGAAGAAATGCAATGCCATCTGATAGAAAGTTGTAAGGAACTACATATACCAAACAAAGTTTGTTTGAAATCGATACAACCGTTGACAACTTATGGCAATTTGAAAAAAAAGACGTCAAGACCAGATTTCGGTTATTTGCATTTTTAGCCAAAAACTAGAAACGCAGTGCTCTTAAGAAAACTAGAAGAATATTACACACAAAGTTTAAACAAAATCATTAGAGCCATTTTTGAGCAAATTAGAAAAAACCAAAAAAGTTGGCTAAAACTGAACGGCTCGTTGTATGGGAGCCACCATTTAGAAAGGCTTTACTGAAAAAATTGCAATTTTTTCTTATAGAACACAAAAACAAAAATATGCCAAACGATGTTTGAGTCAATTCAATTAAGCCGTTGCGAACTTATGGCCATTTTAAAAAAAAGCCGTTTAAACCAGATTTTCGGTAAGATCATTTGAGCCAAAAACAAAAAAATGCTTAAAGTTAGCTAAATTTTGAGTTTAATCAAAATCGTTAGAGCCGTTTTCGAGAAAATCCGAAATGAAAAAAACCGTTACATGAAAGGTACCAGTTTGAGCCGGGCTAAAATAAAATAAAAAAAACCTCGAAAATCGTTTTTCTTCAAACTGCTATATATGAAGTTTGAAGAAAATCCGTCAAGCCGTTTAGGCTATAGAAAGACGTGAAAAAGCGCACATCCGCACATCCGCACAGACGCACAGACAGACCGACGGACAGTATGGCGAAAACCACTTTTTTGGGCTTCTCTATCATCGTAATGTCATGTTTGATTACAACCTCGATTTTTTTTTCTGCACGAAAAAAACACTTGCCCTATAGAGCAAGTAAAAATGCACCATTGTGAAAAATATGTCCAGATATTATTTCGATTTATGGCGACCCCAGGGCGACCCCAGGGTGGCTTCAAGGCTCAACAAACAAAGATACTGTTAAACTTCGAGGTACTCAATTTTGGTTATATTTATTGAAGAAAAAAAAAACGCGTGACTTCGATAACTTTGCTCACAGGATTTGACGGTTATGTAATTTAGTGTATTTAATCTTCACAGGGTTTAAATCTTACACCGAAATATAGCTGCACCTTTCAAATAGTGTATTTTATATACAAAACTTGGTGTAAAAAATATGCCATGTTGGTTGATTTCAAAATTGGTTTTTTGTGTGCACCATTAATGGTATATGAAATAAACAGCTGCGAATCGGTATATTTTTTGCACCGAATTTGAAAGAAAATGATAAAATTTTACACTGAAAAGGCAATGGTGTAGGTAATTTGTACACCGACAATTTTGACAATACACCAAAATATTGGAATTTTTCCAATTTTACACCAAAATTCAAAAATGTACACTAAATTATACACCAGTGTGCTACTTGAGACCATACACTTAGACTTATAAGCAGTCAAAGAGTCAGGGCCCAATCTAGGGGGCGAGCCGAGCATTTGCCCGGGGCGGCAAATTTCAAGGGCGACAAAATTTGAAAATTGAAGTTTGAAGATTATTAAAGCTATGTCTTTCCAAAAAATGTTTGCTGGTTTCCTTCTAATTAGCAACTTCATGGGAGAAAATATATAAATCAGAAAGAACTTTGATTTTTCTAACACAAGTGGTGTGTGTAAATGTAGTCTCTCAAGTAACAGAAAAAACACACAAAACATTTTATCCGTCATCAGAAATAAATTCATCTTTTCCTACCTTCCCAGTCCCCTCATACATAAATAATATGTAAGTACAGTAAAACGAACTTTCCTTTCTATAGCAAATTTCATTTTGTTCACCTTCTTCTTAAGAAAATATCCCATATTAGTTAGGTTCCAACGAATGTATAAAAGTACTAAAAAATGTACAGTTATCTAGTTTAAGTTAGCAAAGTCGCGTTTCGAAGGTAAAACAAGTTCAATCCTCACTTGTTTTAACAAAGCTGGCTTTTGTACTTTTTACAATTGATCCGATGAAGACTCAGGTCCATTGTCAGCGATATGATCAATAATAATTGAGAACAACAGCAATCTGAAAACAGTTTCCTTCAGACTAAACGATTTTGAATGTCATTGCTGAAATCGAATTTGTTCGAAAAAGCCCTACTATAGTGATAAGAGAACTGCATTTAAGAATTTACGAAGTTTTATTGAAACAAGTGATAAAACCAAAGATGATGCAAATTTTTAACTTTCTAAAATGGAAGATTTATACAATAAAATTAAAAACAAAATTTTAATTGCGCAATCAAAAATTGAATTTCTTAACAAAAGGTATGAGTTTCTTTCATTAATTTCTTTTTTATATCAATTTTCTTGCGGAAAATAAAAAGTAACACGAGGTTTCAAAACACATTTCGCATTTCTTTATACCAAATTGTATATAAAAATTCTTTATTTTTTGTTCCCTTGAACGTTCGTTATAAAGAATTTTGACTGTATATGTCCGTCAAAAATTTAGAGTCGGATTATTTTATTAATCATTTAAAAACGCTAGTTAAAACGTTTTTGGAGAAAGAAAAATGAAGTAATGATTTCTTAAACAGTTATGATTGTTTTAGAAAAAAAACTTCTCGAAAACATTTTTCCATTTTTTTTTTTGGGAATGCAAATTTCCAGCACTTAAGGCGTTCTTCTGTTTTCATTCAGAAAAGAGGTCTGACTAGAGTTCGAGTATATCGAGCTCGCTCTGAACGTCCTTCGAACCAATTGTGTTCAGAGCGCTCTGAACTATTAATGAAACGAATTCAATATACCATTTCCTTTTCTTATGCCATTTTTTTTTAACATTTAAAAACGATTCTACGGCCATTTTATTTGTTTTTATTTCAAGCCGCGCCGCTAAAATATCCATTGAATTGGTATTGGTTTTTTATATTGTTTGGTTTTTAGCTCAGTCTGCCCCATCTATTTATTTGGAGCTCGAATAGCGCACTCTGAACACACTCTGACGGAGAAAAGAAATACAAATTCTGTTCTCTGAAGTCTCTGAAGCAACAAAGAAAAACTTATTTTTGTTTGAAAATGCAGGCTCTGCTGTGAACTAAATAAAATGCTCTAATGAGTGACAGTGGTTTAGGGGCTTGAGATTTTGATAAAAATAAAATTTTCAAAATTCTTAAATAAATACTTAAACTAATTTGAGCTGAAAAAAAGTAAGCCATTTTATTTCTTGGATAAATTTGAATTTATGAGAATAAATTTATAAAAATCTGTGGAGCGGTTTTTGAGAAAAAAAGTTTTTTTTGAAAAACTTTTTGAATTTAAAAACGCCAGTTCATACATAGGTATTCAGCAAATACATTTATTTAAAATTTTTAGAAAAAAATTTAATAAGCAGTTTTCAAAATATTAATTTTTTAAATTTTTTTAAAAATGCTTTTAAAAATACAAAAAAAATATTTTTCAAAAATATTGACATGCAATACAAATTGAGCTACCTACAGCTGTATGTGTAAGAAATTTCAAAAGAATCGGTTGAGTCGTTTTCAAGATAGTCGAAAGCAAAAAAAAAAACGGTCCTATGGAAAGTACCGTTCTTAGCCATTTTTAAAAACTTTTTTTTCAGCCATATGATTGGTCGTGCCTAAAAAGCAACGCTGATTTTTTAAATAGAAATCGTTAGAGCCGTCTTTGAGAAAAATAAGCTTTAACGTAACGGTTGTATGACAGGTACCGTTATTTTTTGAGCTAAGAAAAAAATTTAAATTTCCCCTCTGTACATTACCTAAAAAAGTCTATATACCAAGTTTGAAGCAATTCGGCCCACCCGTTTGGGATATAGGTGTCTATACATACAGACAGACAGACAGACATACAGACGGACAGACTTTTTAGACCATCTTTTTTCGTCTTCGCTATCATCGTAATGCCATGTTTGATTGTTATCTAAAAACTTTTTTTTTCGACGAATGCATAACTTGCCTTATAGTACCTATAATCGCAAGTAAAAAGGAAAACTGATCACATTGCGATTAAAGGCAGACATGCGTCCAGTGTCATGGATGTCCGCACTTTCTGAGGGGCCAACATAGACTCGGACCACTACCTTGTTGTAGCTAAAGTGCGAATGCGGATCTCCACCAGACCGCAGAATCGAACATCCACTGTGAGATGTTCGAAAGTTCTACCAAAGGGTAAAGCATTCGTCCAAGGGTTACAAAGCCCGAGCGGAAGCATGTAGAGACGAGGGTGGGAATGTCGTTATAGATACACAGTCGGTGCTGAGAATTTGGAAAGAACACTTCTGCAGACTGTTAAACGGCGAAGACAACCAACTAATCGCTGCCAGGCAGAATGATCCATTCGATTTGGATGATGAAGAACAAAATTTCCGTCCTCCCGACCAAGAAGAAGTTCGGATAGCAATATCTAAACTAAAGTCCAACAAGGCTGCTGGAGCTGATGGCCTTACGGCTGAACTCTTCAAAGCAGCGGGAGATGACTTGGTGAGGAGCATACACCAACTCATCTGTACAATCTGGTCGGATGAAAGTATGCCTGACGAATGGAACCTCAGCATTGTGTGCCCTATCCACAAGAAAGGAGATACTCTAAGCTGCGCCAACTACAGAGGTATAAGTCTCCTAAATGTCGCCTATAAAATCTTGTCGGCCATTCTGTGTGAACGTCTGAACCCTTTCGCACGTGAACTGATTGGCCCCTATCAGTGTGGTTTCAGGCCCGGTAAGTCAACCGTCGACCAAATTTTCACACTTCGGCAGATTTTGGAAAAGACCCAAGAATTCCAGATCGATACTCACCACCTCTTTATCGATTTTAAAGTCGCCTATGACAGCGTAAACAGGAACGAGCTATACAGAGCCATGTCGCTTCTTGGCATCCCTGCCAAACTCGTTCGATTGTGCAGGATGACTATAGAGAACTCGCGCTGTTCCGTCAAGGTTGGTAAGAAAACCACTGACGCATTTAATGTCGAGAAAGGCTTACGACAGCGTGACGCGCTGTAATGTAACCTCTTCAACATCATTCTTGAAGCAATCATACGCAACTCGCATGTCAACACCAGCGGTACGATTTTTTTTAGATCCGTTCAATTACTTGGCTATGCTGATGATATTGACATTATTGGAAGAACGAAGCGCGCTGTCAGTGGAGCATTCGCAAGTATTGAAGTGGAAGCGGCTCGAATGGGTCTGGCTGTAAATGAAGATAAAACAAAGTATATGCTGTCCTCGGGTGAAGTAGATCATCACCGTAGGCTCGGACAAAACGTCACAATGGACAGATATAACTTTGAGGTTGTCAAGGACTTTGTCTATTTGGGTTCCACTATAACCTCTCAGAACAACATCAGTGAAGAGATCAGTCGAAGAATCACTCTTGCCAATCGCTGTTTCTTCGGGCTAAGAAGGCATCTTAGTAGCAAAGCCCTCTCTCAAATGACCAAGGAGACACTATACAAGACCCTTATCATCCCAGTCCTGCTGTATGGGGCAGAAGCGTGGACACTGACACAATCGGATGAATACAGGCTGGGGAGCTTTGAGAGAAAGATTCTTCGGGTGATATTCGGGCCTGTATGTATCAATGGAGTATGGAGGAGAAGATTCAATGACGAACTGTACGGGCTATACAGCGACATTGACTTGGTTAAGAAGCTGAAAATTCAGCGGCTTAGATAGCTGGGTCATGTGGAGCGTATGGACGAAAACGCTCCTGCCCGACGAGTCTTCAATTCCAACCCGGAGGGCCAACGCAGTTCTGGAAGACCCCATCTAAGGTGGCGCGATCAAGTGGTAAACGACCTCAACCAACTTGGTGTGCGCAACTGGAGGCCACTGGCTAGGGACCGGCCTAGCTGGCGAGGATTGTTGGTTGAGGCCGTGGTCCACAATGGACTGTCTGCGCCACCTTAAGTAAGTAAGTAAGTAAAAAGGAAAACTCCTTTTATTGTTTTTATCAGGAAAACAAATTTAAGAAAAAATATAAAATTGTTTTTGAAGTAATCAAAAAAAAGAAAAAAAACTCTTATTTCTTATGAAGTTTTAAGTAACAAAGCTATTTCGTTTATAAAAGGCCTATCACTTAAAAAAGTCATTGAAATCTTTTAAGTGGCTTAGGAAAAAATCTGATATGAAAAATTCGGCCCTATCGGACATACGTAAGAATTTTTCAGAAAATTTTTTTTTTAACCAAAACGTACATTTTACTCAAATTTTTTTTAATAAAATCGTATTAGCCGTTTTGAAATACCGAAATGAGTTTGTCAATAAAAATCACATGGCAGGTACCGTTAGTTTTGGAGCTTGAATGCTTTTTCCAAAAACCCCTCTGTAAGATGTTATAATAATAATGTGTTCTGTTTACCAAGTTTGAAGCAAATCGGTCCAGTCGTTAAGGGTGTGAAGTCCGATACAAACAGACAGACTGAATTGTCGGACTCATTTTTTCGGCTTCTCTATGACCGTAGTGTCATGTTTGATTGTCCAAAAGAAAATTTCCGACAATATAACATTCTTACGGGTCGAAATGAATACCTCTATTTTTCAAAAGTCGGTCAAAAAATGCACCAGCAATTTTATCCTACTAATATTATAAATGTGAAAGTTACGATGTTTGAATCTTTGGATGTTTGGATGTTTGTTGCTAACTAACGCCAGAACGGATCTGAATAAAATTTGGCAGAGAGATAGCTTATAGTCTGGAATAGCAGATAGGCTACTTTTTATCCCGGTAAAGTGTTTGGTTCCCGTGGGATAGATTTGTTTTAATTTTTGAAATCACACCAGAATGGCTGAAATCATCTGTATGAAATTTAGCACAGAGATAGATTATAGTCTGGAATAGTATATTGGCTACTTTGTATCCCGGTAAAATGAATAGTTCCCGTGGGATAGGTTTGTTTTAATTTTTGAAATCACACCAGAATGGCAGAACTGATCTGAATGAAATTTAGCACAGTGATAGATTATAGTCTGGAAAAGCATATTGGCTACTTTTTATCCCTGTTAAATAAATGGTTCCCGTGGGATAGATTTGTTTTATTTTTGAAATCACACCAGAATGGTTGAACTCATCCGATTGAAATTTAGCACAGAGATAGATTTTAATCTGGTGTAGCACATAGGTTTCTTTTTATCCCGGTTAAATGTATGGTTCCCGTGGGATAGATTTGTTTTATTTTTGAAATCAAACCAGAACGGTTGAACTCATCTGAGTGAAATATAGCACAGAGATAGATTATAGTCTGGAATAGCATATAGCCTACTTTTTATCCCTGTAAAATAATTGGTTCCCGTGGGATAGATTTGTTTTAATTTTTGAAATCACACCAGAATATCTGAACGGATCTGGATGAAATTTAGCACAGAGCTAGATTATAATCTGGTGTAGCACATAGGTTTCTTTTTATCCCGGTTTAATGTAGGTATGTAATTATAAAGCTCGGGCTATAAAAGAAGCTAGATTACGATAGACGACTCCTATAGCTACATTCTACTTCTGGATCAGCTGAAACGCGAGCGAAGCCGCGGGTAAAGGCTATTGTGATATAATATAATATAATAT
>OU696696.1:341552306-341616513 GCA_916050605.2 Platycheirus albimanus
TATATAATATAATATAATCCTACTAATATTATAAATGTGAAAGTAACGATGTTTGTATGTTTGGATGTTTGTTGCTAACTAATGCCAGAACGGCTAAACGCATCTGGATAAAATTTGCACAGAGATAGCTTATAGTCTGGAATAGCAGATAGGCTACTTGCTATCCCGGTAAAATGTATGGTTCCCGTGGGATAGAATTTGTTTTAATTTTTTGAAATCACACCAGAATGGATGAACGGATCTGATTGAAATTTAGGACAGAGATAGATTATAGTATGGAATAGCATATTGGCTACTTTTTATCCCGGTAAAATGTATGGTTCCCGTGGGTTAGATTTGTTTTAATTTTTGAAATCACGCGAGAATGGCTGAACGGATCGGGATGAAATTTGGCACAGAGCTAGATTATAATCTGGTATAGCACACATGTTTCTTTTTATCACTGTTAAATGTAGGTATTAAATTATAAAGCTATAAAAGAAGAAGCTAGATTACGGTAGACTTCTCCTCAAGCTACAGTCTACTTCTTGATCAGCTGAAACGCGAGCGAAGCCGCGGGTAAAGGCTAGTAACTTATATGTTCTCATTGCAGAAGGGCGGCAAAAAGCTGGATCGGGCCCTGCAAAGAGTCAAAGGCTATTCTGCTGCTTAAGCATTTAAGTATCCAATCATCTATATATATAATAAAATTGTAACGGGTCGATGTCTGTACATTGAAGATATAGATGCAAAACTATTAGACCCACAGAATCCAAAACAACTGTTTTTAGAATTTGTGTCTGTCTGTCTGTATGTTTGTACGCGCATCACGCAAAAACTACTGCATGGAATTCAATGCGGTTTTCGCATTGGTAGTACGCCAAATTGAAATATAGGCTACATTTTATCGCAGGAAAATATATAATTCTGGTTGCTTTTTTAACATTGCTGCAATCGAACGTTATTCAATGAACTTAAATTAAAATTAAAAGATTTTAAGGAAGTTAGCGTCTCATTTACATAATGGCATTGGAAATCATAAAAATAGCGCCACACTTACCTACATATACATACATAAATAGAAATAAGTTAGTCGTTCTGAATAGAAGTTACATCAAAAGCATCATAGGTGGCCCTTTTTACCAGCATATAGACAATGTCTCATTCAGCGAAAGTAGAAATCGAAAAATAATGTGATCATAAAGAACGGTGAACGAGCAATACTTACGCATAAAACTGATGAAGCGGAGCTGCCATTCCATTCCAATTAGGTATATTGCTTTAAAACTTAACCCTCCAACTTTGCAATTTAAACCGTTATGATACTTTGAAATAATATTAAACAGAAGCCAAAAATCTTACGGCTGTAGAGCTGGTAAAGAATGTAGCTTTCATACCACGCATACCCCCCATTTGAACGGATGTGCAAAAACAAAAATATACTGAGATACCTACTTTATTCTAAAATCCACGCGTACGAAGTAGCGGGCAAAAGCTAGTGAACAATACAATCTATAAGCAGTCAAGAATCAAAGACTATTATGCTGCATAAGCAATAATGTATGCTTTAAAAGGGTTTGCTTGGCAAAGCCAACTTTTAGTTCTTAAGACGACCACCACCACCAACAGCCAATGATTTCCCCTGACCAACGGTAAGGGATCTGCGGCTTGGAATACATTTTTTTTAATACAAACGGAGTTTTATTTGTGTTGCCCTGTTCTCGATGAACAGGATGAAAATATTTTTTTGATTAATCTTAAAGCCCGAAATTTAATTTATGTATTACGAGTACAATTGTCCCTAAGTAATATGTACGCATTTTAATTTTGTTTAAAGAGTAGGAAAGCACTTGTTAATTTTTGGTTGAAAAGCTTTATCTGAAAACATCTTTTCAGCTTTTTTGAGTAACCTCTTTAGGAGAAGTGAGAAGGATATCCATTTGAGATGTATTTTGTGGGTTGGGGTCGAAATTCGGTATGGGTCATAATTCTGCTTTCAAAATTCTGCATGCCAAAATTCTGTTTTGCATAATTCTGTTTGTACAAAATTCTGGATGTCCAAAATTCTGTATTACAAAATTCTGTT
Source organism: Platycheirus albimanus (assembly GCA_916050605.2). Taxonomy (NCBI): domain Eukaryota; kingdom Metazoa; phylum Arthropoda; class Insecta; order Diptera; family Syrphidae; genus Platycheirus; species Platycheirus albimanus. The sequence continues at coordinate 341,554,372 of OU696696.1, forward strand.
TTTCAAAATTCTGTCTTTAAAAATTCTGTAAATATGTTGTAAAAGAGAAATCGTTTGATAAATGTAAAAAAGTGCGCACTTTTTTACATTATCAAAACGATTTCTTTTTTACAACATATTTACAGAATATTTAAAAACAGAATATTTGTTATGGAAAATACATAATTTAAACATAATAAGAATATACAATATTGGTATACACTTAAAACGATTTTAGTTTTAGTACCTACTGACAGGATTTTAAAATAGTACTACACAGTTTTAATATTTCAAAAGAGGGACGCATTTTATATTCATCACGCTTAGATTGAAATCATATATCATATGTTCTCATATTGTTATACATATTTTTACCGTTCTATCTTTTTATCTCTTGTTCTCTGCATGAATAATGTTTCAATCAGAGAGTCATTAAATACATAATTGCAACAACCCTGATTATTTTTCTTAGACAGAATTTCACTGCTCAGGAAACAGAATTTTGCACATACAGAATTTTGAAATACAGAATTTTGCATTGACAGAATTTAGTAATGCAGAATTTTGGACAAACAGAATTTTGACCATACAGAATTTTTATAAAAAAACAGAATTTTGACCAAACAGAATTTTGAAAACCAGAATTATGACCCGCTCCCGTATCTTATTCGGCCCACTGAATGCCCAGGCAAATGTCTTCCTTGCATTATTGTTTGAAATTTTCGAAACTTCTTTGTTAACATCTTCGTCATCTTCATCAACATTTTGTTGGATTTCTGAATAGGACTAATTAATATCATCATCAGAAAATTTAATAAGCTTAATACAATCAATGATTCGTAAGCGTCTTGAGCTATCGACCAGATTATATCAAACAAAAACCTTTCAATTATAATTCCTTTTGTATTATTAAAATATCATCCTTTTGTTCCGCGTTCTCGCCTCAAAAACAAAGACAATCCATTAGCTGCACCAGATCACCTCAGTTATGTTCTTCTTTGTATTATTATATTAATTTAGTTAGTTAACACACAATTTGTGTTCATATTCAATGGAAACAATAGAAAATCCTTGTCAGGAGCTTTATATAAAAATTTAAACCCACAATATCCCTGTGTGAATTTGTGCAAAATACCTTACATTATTTATTATTATCTAAAGTTAACAAAATCTCAACCTTACCAAGGATTTTAATCCTGCAACCGGGTCAACAAATCAACAATAAAAATCCTTTTTATTATCCAGGAATAAGCACCTTTCTTTCCTTATTTTTCACCCTCTAGCATTTTCTATTTTATCCACTATACAATTCGTATGAGTACGATCCTTAACCACACTCTCTTTCCTTTAAATCTGTAAGGAAAAACAATCTCTTGAAAATAGTTTACGGTTTACCCGTTGCTATAAAAATACTGTTTGAAAAAAAAACCGCAACACAGAAAAAAGAAAACCGTGTCCTTTGCTTTTTGAGAATGTAGAAGTAGATAGTTTTGTCGCCGGAGGACACGTTGGATAAAAGCCACCTGAAAATATTCCAAGATTACTTGCTACCACAGGTATGGTATATTAAATGTAACTATACACTGATAGTTCCTACACAGATATTCAGAAAGAGGAAGTTTTAAAAGCAAACAGGATGTATGACGAACAAAATGCATACAATCTTTTCTGTTAAGTGGGGTTAGAAGAAAAACTAATTTTTTGTACTGCAAGAATATTGTGTATTTATCGTTAAAGTGTTACTTACTGCAACAATCACTGCACCTGAATACCAATTCTTTTCTATAGTTTGTACCTTTCATGGTATTGTTGCATTCTTTTACTCTTAAATGATTTTAATAAAAATATCTAGAGACAGAGGCGTACTTAAATATAGAAAAACTGTTAAAAATGTTTGCAGGAGATAACACAAAAATCACCTCTCGTTTTCAAATCATCCAATATGAAAAGAAGAAGTATAAGTACCTACTATAATAATGTTGGAAACAATCTACAAAAAAAAAAAAAAAAAAAAAAAAACAGGTGAAGGCGGATGATAGAATTTTCCCACAGGCACTGCCAGATGTCAAACAATATTTAATTAATAACTTAATTAATTAATTAATAAGAAAAAAAAAATAGATTTTTAAGGTTTTCTTGAGGATGCGATGCTTGAAAATTCCTTAGTAATTTTGCTCTAAAATCATTGTTGTCTTAAGTTCAATGCACGAAGTAGGCATTACAGAAGCCAAATCAGAGAGAAAATTTCCTCGTTATCATTTTGTCTTGTAAGCGCTTTGTTTAAAATATTTTTTTGTAAAGAAATATTTTTCTGCGTTCTTGATCAAAATCTAAAGTGAATCGTAACACAATTGATTCCTTCTTTTGCAGTGCAAATACAAACAAAGTATTAATTTTCAATTGTTTTGACTGTATCATTCTTATTAATATTGTATCGAAGATTAAAAAAAAACCTGCAAGATAATGGCATATCGCATATGACCCCCAGAACGAATTATCCCCGAAAAATGATTTCCATAATAAAATAAAGTGCACAACTGGGTCGGACGAACTTTTAGATTTTGGAAAAAAGCAGGGCAAAAATGATATGAAATTTTATTGATCACTTAAAAATCACTAGTTAAAATGATTTTTGGAAAAAATTAAGTAAGCCATCTAATTTCGTTTACTGTTTACTTACTTAAGGTGGCGCAGACAGTCCATTGTGGACCACGGCCTCAACCAACATTCCTCGCCAGCTAGGCCGGTCCCTAGCCAGTGGCCTCCAGTTGCGCACACCAAGTTGGTTGAGGTCGTTTACCACTTGTTCGCGCCACCTTAGATGGGGTCTTCCAGAACTGCGTCGGCCCTCCAGGTTGGAATGGAAGACTCGTCGGGCAGGACCTTTTTCGTCCATACGTTCCACATGACCCAGACATCTAAGCCGCTGAATTTTCAGCTTCTTAACCAAGTCAATGTCGCTGTATAGCCCGTACAGTTCGTCATTGAATCTTCTCCTCCATACTCCATTGATACATACAGGCCCGAATATCACCCGAAGAATCTTTCTCTCAAAGCACCCCAGCCTGTATTCATCCGATTGTGTCAGTGTCCACGCTTCTGCCCCATACAGCAGGACTGGGATGATAAGGGTCTTGTATAGTATCTCCTTGGTCCTTTGAGAGAGGTCTTTACTACTAAGATGCCTTCTTAGCCCGAAGAAACAGCGATTGGCAAGAGTGATTCTTCGACTGATCTCTTCACTGATATTTATAAACTCTCTGTTCTCCCTACCTTTTGCAGGAAAAGTCACAGCTTTTGCAGATGACCTTGGTATCGCTTATGATTCAACGAGCCCCCTGAATCTGCTAAGTGAACTCAATCATGACATTCACTTTCTGAGGGTTTGGTTTGCAACTCATAGGTTAATTGTTAGTAGGAAAACCAAACTAATGTTTTTCAGTTTGAGTAATGGACCTCCCATGTTGAAATAGATTTTCACTCTTATGATTGCCAGCGTTTCAACATTAACGATTGTGCTTGTTCAGCAGCGTCCGAAGAAGTTTTTAACAAAAATGCCACTTGTAGTTTGAATTGTTTTCAAATTGAAGTAGTTAAGAACTTAAAATACCTCGGTATTACTATCGACGAAAACATGAGTGGGAAAGAACATATATCGGAATTGAAGCAGTGCTTGCGTTCTTCCATTGGGTGTTTCTATCGCCTCAGAAAGTTTTGCTCAAACAAGACACTTAAAACTGTTTGCCATGGTATCTTCCATTCAACATTACAATATGGAATTAGTAGTTGGGGTGGTGCTTATCTGAATAATCTGAAACCACTTTTCGTTTTACAAAAGTGTGCTATAAGAAGAATTTGTAATTCACATCGGCTCGCTCATTCCATGGATTTGTTTAGGTCTCTGAATATACTTCCAGTAAGACATTTATTCTTTTTTAAAGTCTCTAAGATATTTTTTGTAAGAGCCGGCTATATGCAAAGTCCAATTTTTTATTCACGTAACTTGCGAAGCATTAATCGCCATGTTGTTGAAATTCCAGCTTTTCGCACCACTCATTACAGAAACTCCTACCAAGTTGTATCTTGTAAACTTTTTAATCGTCTTCCTCTTGATATAAGAATAATAAGAAATCAAAACAAATTTACCAAGAAAGTTAAAACATGGCTACTTGGCTTTGATCACAGCAATATAGAAGTTTTGCTCACCTACCTCACATAAAACTATTACACCAAATAATCTTGATTCAATAATATTGTAATACTAATTTAGGAAAGAAAAAAGGAAAAAAAAAAAAAATGTCACCCCACAATGATTAAATTTTGTTTTTTTTTCTTTTTTTTGAAGTGACATCTAACACTATTTATCGCTCTTATAAGCAAAATGATAAATGTCACTAGCTATTCTCTATTGCAATGTATAGTTATACTTTCATTATAAATAATTGTTAATACATATATGTACTTTTTGTAAAAGAGAATAATGAACAATAAATAATAATAATAATAATAATGATGTTGTTCTAAGAGGTTATAGTGGAACCCAAAAAGATAAAGTCCTTGACAACCTCAAAGTTATATCTGTCCATTGTGACGTTTTGTCCGAGCCTACGGTGATGATCTACTTCACCCGAGGACAGCATATACTTTGTTTTATCTTCATTTACAGCCAGACCCATTCGAACCGCTTCCACTTCAATACTTGCGAATGCTCCACTGACAGCGCGCTTCATCATCCTGTCGTAAGCCTTTCTCGACATTAAATGAGTCGGTGTTGTTCTTACCAACCTTGACGGAGCAGCGCGAGTTCTCCATAGTCATCCTGCACAATCGAACGAGTTTGGCAGGGATGCCAAGATGTGACATGGCTCTGTATAGCTCGTTCCTGCTTACGCTGTCATAAGCGACTTTAAAATCGATAAAGAGGTGGTGAGTATCGATCTGGAATTCTTAGGTCTTTTCCAAAATCTGCGGAAGTGTGAAAATTTGGTCAACGGTTGACTTACCGGGCCTGAAACTACACTGATAGGAGCCAATCAGTTCACGTGCGAAAGGGTTCAGACGTTCATACAGAATGGCCGACAAGATTTTATAGGCGACATTTAGGAGACTTAGACCTCTGTAGTTGGCGCAGCTTAGAGTATCTCCTTTCTTGTGGATAGGGCACACAATGCTGAGGTTCCATTCGTCAGGCATACTTTCATCCGACCAGATTGTACAGATGAGTTGGTGTATGCTCCTCACCAAGTCATCTCCCGCTGCTTTGAAGAGTTCAGCCGTAAGGCCATCAGCTCCAGTAGCCATGTTGGACTTTAGTTTAGATATTGCTATCCGAACTTCTTCTTGGTCGGGAGGACGGAAATTTTGTTCATCATCATCCAAATCGAATGGATCATTCTGCCTGACAGCGATTAGTTGGTTGTCTTCGACGTTTAACAGTCTGCAGAAGTGTTCTTTCCAAATTCTCAGCACTGACTGTGTATCTACAACGACATTCCCACCCTCGTCTCTACATGCTTCCGCTCGGGGTTTGTAACCCTTGGACGAATGCTTTACCCTTTGGTAGAACTTTCGAACATTGCTTCTGCCGTAGCACCCCTCAATAGATTCAACCATTCGTATTTCCAGTTCTCTTTTTTTCTTCTGAAAAGCCGATGTTCCTCTTTCCTCTTTTGCTGGTATGCCACACGGGAAGCGCTCTTGGCAGCTCTGGTTCTGGCATTCAGAACTGCATGATAGGCTTCGTCTTTGGCCAAGTGTGCAACCTGCACTCATCATCGAACCAAGTGTTTCGTTGTGGTCGCCTAATGAAACCCAAAACATCCGTGGCAGCGGTTTTGATGGCCATTTTGCAATGTTGCCACTTGGCCTCTGGGTTTGGCGCAGGCGCCGGGCTTGTCAAGGGATAAGAGGAGACATGATTGGCAAAGGTTGTGGCGGTTTCTTGCGATTGTAACTTCGCAACATCAAACTTTCTCACAGTGGATGTTCGATTTTGCGGTCTGTTGGAGATCCGCATTCGCACTTTAGCTACAACAAGGTAGTGGTCCGAGTCTATGTTGGCCCCTCGGAAAGTGCGGACATCCATGACACTGGAGGCATGTCTGCTATCAATCGCAATGTGATCAATTTGGTTGACAGTATTTTGATCAGGAGACCGCCAGGTCCCCTTGTGTATATTGAGGTGTGGGAAGTATGTGCTTGCTAAGATGACACTTCACCCCGCAGCAAAGTCGATTAGCCTGTGTCCGTTACCGGAAGTGTTGTCGTGCAGGCTATGCTTTCCAACTGTCGAGCCAAAGCTACCCGCCTTTCCGATTTTGGCGTTGAAGTCACCATGAATAATTTTAGTGTCGTACTTCGGGCATTCATCATACGTCTTCTCGAGAAAATCGTAGAATTCTTCTTAGGTCGTGTCATCTTTTTCCTCCGAGGGGGCGTGGACGCAGATTAGCGAGATGTTGCTGAATTTGGATTTAATGCGGATTGTGACAATTCGTTCGCTTGTGCCACGAAACCCCAAGACTTCTTGCCTAAGCCTTCCTCTTATCACAAATCCTCATCCAAATAGCCGCTGTTTTCTTGTCCTGTAGCACTTGCCGTAGTAGATGTCACAGTTTTTTATCCTCCTTGTGCCTTCACCATCCCATCGCACTTCTTGGATGGCTGTGATGTCGGCTTTGACACCATCTAGGGCTTCCACTAATTGTTCGGCTGCACGTGGTCTGTTAAGGGTCCGGACATTCCACGTGCAGAACCGAAATTCGTTGTTCTTGTTTCGTTTGATAGGGTCGTCATCAGTAAGGTCAACCATATCCGAGGCAGTTGGTTGTTTCGGAACTATTAGTTTTTTTACGTGGTAGGGAAGTTACCCCGACGCACAACCCCCAACCTGGGAGACCAGGTCCTATGCTGCTCTCCTTGGACAAAAGGAGCTGGAGAAATCCAGAGTCAGTAACCCACTACGGGGATGTGAGAGCTACCGTTGGTCCTATATGGGCTCATCCGCCACCTTCTCTATTTCACTACCCTGACTAATATTAGTGAAAGGACCCAAAGACCTGAGCTCCGAATATTTCGAAGTAGCTCAATGGGGTGCATACCATATTGTCTGTAAGCGTCGCCGTTGGTTCACTTAATTGGAAGCTCATCCGCCGCTCGCTTGCTTTCTGAGGGGTTCGTACAGAATAAACTGCTACCCAACAAGAGAAACAGAGGAGTTTTATGGCAGGGCAATTATAGTGTTGCTATTTTTCTGTGATCAACACTCGCGCTTATAAGTTCAGCAAGTCAAGTCCGGGTGGACAAAACCAGTACCCGATGGCTACCACTTGGAGGTAAAATAAGCACAATTGATGCGTATGAGACAGTTGCAACGCTGGGCATCGCCATGTTGATACCAATCAGGGTCTACCCTATTCATACAGCACCCAGCCATCCGTTTACTGTTTAAAATTTAAAAAAAAAATTTCAAAAGCGTTCAACCAGTTTTTTCAAAAAACATTTTTTTTTAAACTTTTCAGAAAAATATTCCAAATATTTTATGAGTACGCCAAATTCTAGCAATTCGTAATTTTTATTAAAAAATAAAATAAAAAAAAAACATAAGCGAGAGCTACATTACGTTTGCAACGAACTGTTATATACCCTATTCCCCATATTTTTGTGTGTGTATGCGTCTGCCTCCCGCAAACAGCCGATGTTTCAGAAACAAAATTCTTCTTAAGCAGACAGAAAAAAATACAATAACATCAATTTTGTGCGGTGTGATGTTCATTTAATGCTGGCGCAATAAAAAAAGGCGTGCGTCACGCCCAAAGTTAAAACGTTCTATCACCAAGGCAATTGTTATGAGCTCAGTGACATTCAATTTTATTCTTGCAGATCGATTTGAACAAAACAAGACAAAACTTAAATTTTTAAAAAATTAGATTTGGAAGGGAAATAGCGATTATGTGTGTGTGTTTTTAACAATTCTTGGACCACACTCTTCTACGTAACCAAATAATATAAATCCAAGTGTTGATCTGTTTACTTCAAAACTGCGACCGATGGTTAAAAAACGTTAAAAAATTAATGCATTATACAACTTTTGACGGAAACGCCCCTTAAAAGTGAGCGTGTCTTAAAAATTGGAAGCACTAATTGAGCTTTGGTCAGTATTTAGGCATTTGTGTAAAACTTCAGCTGAATCGAGTAGTTTTAAAACAATCTTACCTGAACAAAGGTACTTTATGAAAATCACGCCTTTAAAAGTGGGCGTATTGAAAAATGTACACAAGAAAATGTAGAGATATATTTCTCAAATAACGAACGGAAGGAAAAAGGTTTAAATTAAATATTGGAAGTGCCTTAAATTTTTGAGACTACGTTTTCCGTTCTTTCATGAAAAGTGGGCGTAAGCCACGCCCAAAATTCAAAAATTTCTTTTCATACACAAACCTTTTAGTTTCTTTTAAGAGACGCAAAATTTTGGCTTGCGGATTCATTAGAAATACCGTTTACTTACAAAAACTATTTTTGTATAGTTTCTAATGAAAAGTGGGCGTCAGCCACGCCCAAAATCAATTTTTTTGATTTCATACACAAGATGTTTATGTGCAAGTAATACATACAAAATTTAATGTATTTCGCTTTAATATAACAATTGTTATTTTATAAATGAAAAATGGGCGTCAGCCACGCCCAAACTGAAATATTTTTATTTGATTGGAAGAAGGTTTACATAAAGCTTACGTGTGCAAAATTTTAGCGTTATGCTTTTATCGTAACTGTACAAAAAACCTAATTTAATTTTATTAAATTGAGGTTGTTCATCAAAAATGGCGATTGTGGGCGTGTTTGTTGTCGGATTTTACCGGTTCAAGAACATAGCCTTACTCTTGAAACAAAGATTATATATACCAAATTTCAGCTTTCTAGCTCAAAAATTGCGACCTCTAGAGAGTATATATACGGACGGACGGACATGGCTAAATCGACTAGGCTTTTGATTCTCAGTCAGAATATATATACTTTTCTATACCTAACGGTATTATTTCTCTATGATACAAACTCCACACCAAATACAATATACCCATTCTATGGAATAGGGTATAAAAATAGATCAAACCGTTTGTGGAAAAAATAAAAAATAAAAAAAGAATTTTAATTTTTGTTTTAAAACTCAAAAAACTTTTTTTCTAAAATTTAAGCATTAATGTATATTATTTCGTCTATAAAAAGGCTCCTATATTAAAAATTTCTTCGAAATCCGTCAAGTGGCTTAAGAGAAAATCTTTGATTTAAAAAAACTGGTCCTATGGGAGGGACCGTTATAAGACTTTTCCTGAAAAATCTATTCCAACCAAAACAGAAAGTTTTCACAGAAAACATTATTCAGTTCTATCAAAATCGTAGGAGCCGTTTTTGAGAAAAATTAATTTTCCCCTAAAAATCGTATGGCAGGTACCGTTACTTAAAGATCTAGAATGCTAATTCCAAAAACCCCTCTGTAGGACGTCATAATAATACTATGTACCAAGTTTGAAGCAAATCGGTCCAGCCGTATAGGCTGTAGGTGCCGATACAGACTTACGGACAGACAGAATTGTCAAAGACATTTCTTAGGCTTCTCTATCATCGTAATGTTATGTTTGATTGTCCAAATTTTTAGGAACGCATAACTTGCCTTATAGCATACCTATAATCGCAAGTAAAAAAAACGCGGAGCAGTCAAACCATAACTTCTAACTGGCCTGAAATGGCACTTATATACATATTTATGTATAATCAAAATTTTTGTTTTTGGTCAATATAACGTGATTATATGCCGCTAACCTGATACAGGGTGTTTTAATTCACTTTCAGCTGTCAGGCCCGGCCCGTGTCGCCCGTCTAGTACCATTGTCAAAATATATATCTAATTTGGCAGTAACTCGATGGAGGGAACCGATAAAGGAATTTTGTATATACCCTATTCTGCTATTCTATAGAGTGGTTATATTGTATTTGGTGTGGAGTTTGTAACATAGAGAAATAATACCATTAGGTATAAAAAAGTTATACATAATTCTGACTCAGAATCAAAAGGCTAGTCGATTTAGCCATGTATGTCCGTCCGTATTCCGTATGTATGAATGAATATACTCTCAAGAGGTTGCAATTTTTGAGCTAGAAAGCAGAAATCATGCTAATATAATCTTTGGTTCAAGAGTAAGGCTAAGGCTTTTGAGCCGGTGAGATCAACCCACAAACACGGCCACAATCGCCATTTTCATCCAACAACCTCTATTAAAAAAGTTCCGTGGCCTTGTTGTGCGTTTTTTTTTTTTTTTTTTTTTTTTTTTTTTTTTTTTTTTTTTTTTTTTTATTTAAATTTCAAATTTAAGTTAATGCTCGAATGAAATTAAATGCGACAATTTTTGTTGTTGTATTTCTTTTTCATTTTTCAATTTGTATTTTCATTTTGAATAATTTTCATCAATATTTGGCCACGAGCATGCAATTTTTTAGGGGTTTGCTGGATATAAGGCTCCCTAAAAATATATAATTCACAGTGCAGTTTTGCACTGAAAATTATATATTGTTTCGATTTTATCGAACAGTGTTGTGTGTCTTAGAAGAGTATGAACGGCATCTAACTGATGAGCCCACCGTTCATACTTGGGCGAAACGCACAACAAGGCCACGGAACTTTTTTATTTAAATTTCAAATTTAAGTTAATGCTCGAATGAAATTAAATGCGACAATTTTTGTTGTTGTATTTCTTTTTCATTTTTCAATTTGTATTTTCATTTTGAATAATTTTCATCAATATTTTTTGGTTCGTTGTATGAAAAATATATCTCTTAAGTTTTTTTTGTCTAAAATTTTTCAATACGCCCACTTTGAAGGGGCGATCGTTAGGGTATGATCGTTAAAAAATACTCGATTCAGGTGTAGTTTTTCACATAATGCCTAAAAAGTAACTAACAATCAAATATTTAGGCTCCCGTATTTTTAAGGGGCGTTTCCGTTAAAAGTCTTAACTCTTAATATGCATTAATGTTTCTATTTATCGGTCACAGTTTTGAAGTAAGAAGGTGAACATTACGGTTTGTATTCCTTATGGTTACGTAACAGGTTGTGGTCCGAGTATTGTTAAATACACACATAACCGCTATTCTCATTCTAAGTACAACTTGTAAAAATTCAATTTGTCTTCTTCAAATCGAGCTGCAAGCATAAAATTGAATATCACTTACCTCATAAGTAAGTGCCTTGTCAATAAAAAGAAGAAGAATTTTTTTTGGTAACTGGACAGCTCGTAGTTTTTACTTAACTAATTTCTTTTCGAAAACATGAAATTAATTACTGTTCCTTAAAAAAAAGCATACATTTTATTAAATAAAACCATAGTGAATATCTTTCAACTTTTTTTTATATTTCGTTGTAAGAGTTAAAACTATTAGAGTATTCCTGTAAAATCTATTCCAACAAAGCGTAAAGTTAATCTTCATAAGGCAAATACCGTTAGTTTTGGAGCTAGATTGCTAATAACAAAAACCCCCCTGTAGGACGTCATAATAAAACTATGCACCAAGTTTGAAGCAAATCGGTCCACCCGGATTTTTTTTAATAATTTACGCGCACTCAAGATGTTATACCTTAACATGAATTAGATAGATAGATAGATAGATAAATTCTTTATTTTTTCATCGTATATGTTGTTTTACAATTTTTTTACGTAAGAATAAGGACTTGGCAATAACTGCCGTCTGCCTGAAATGACATTTCATATACATATACTAATAAATTTCAGAATGCAAAAATAGTAAACAAGATTTTTAAACAGTATTAGGGTTTAACAAAATGTTTATAGAAATTTAATAAATTTTAACTTGATTTGAAACACAAAATAGTACAATTTTTTTTTTCTTTATTTATTATGATATTTTGAAATCTCCATAAGAAAACGAAAATAGACTTGAAAAAAGGATAAGAGCATGAAATCATTCATCAATTTTAAGGTGATTTGAAACACAAAAGAGCAATTTTGTATGATTTGCAACATGAAATAAGAGATATCACAAAAAGCTGTTACGGTAGTTTAGAGCATCCCGACAAAATTCATATAGACTGAGCCAACCCAAGCCTCCATTTAATATTTCATAAAGTCTATTCACTGTGATAGAGCTTTCCAAAAAGTATAATCGCCGAAATTCTTGTAATATAGGGCAAACCGCTAGGAAGTGACATATATCTTCGTTCTCTCTTCTATTACAAAGCTCACAAAGTTGCGGCAAATCTTCCCGATGAGGTATAAAATTCAAATTTAAAATCTCAACTCTAGCTCTGAAAATTATGCTTATTTGGAAGGCTGAAAACTCACTTCGAAAGTAATTGATGCTTGAGTTCAATTGGTGATTTAAATTTCTATAAATATTTCTCGAAACAGATGAATTAGCCTTGGAAAGATTTTCTAAAAACATAGCATGGTCAAGTTTTGCGATTAAAACTGCGAACTGAGTCTGCCATTCTTCCACGTTATTCTCTGTTAAATTAAAAGAATAGTCCTGTGAAAGAGCGAGTTGATTCCACTCTTTGAAAGGAGAGGCATTTGTCTGCAACAATTTTTTTAAAATTTTTTTGTGAAGACACACATCACTTTTATTCATCACTCTAACGATGAAGTCCGCGCTAGCCTTCAGATTTTTTATATGGATAGGTGTTATTCCTGACTCAACATAAATAGCATAATTCGGAGTAGAATTTGGCAAACGAAAGAGCCGCTTAAAGAAGTGTCTTTGAACGTTTTCAAAAGCTTCAAGATTTAAGTATCCGAACACTTGAACACCATAAGTCAGACAAGAATTAACCGTTGCATTAAATACTTTATATTTGGACGCAAGATCAATATTTTCGTTTGAAAAAAACTTTGGCCACATCAGATTTAATGCCAGTTTGGCTTCAACACTTTTTCTTTTGGAATGCTTGACAAAACTCAAATTGTAGGTTAATAATACACCCAAATACTTGAATTCTTGTATAACCTCAATACGCATATTATTGAGAAACCAATTTTCTTCAGGACGTCTACGCGTCTGTCTTGATTCAAAAATGAGAATTTTAGTCTTTTGGACATTAATTTCTAAACCCCAAGTCTCACAAAACAAAGAAAGTCGATTTAATTGTAATTGTAGCGTAAAAGGATTGTCCGCAAAAATCGTTAGGTCATCCGCGTATAAAAGTACTTTAATAACTGTATTGGCAAAAAGAACTCCACCAGGTAGAAGGTCACATATATCATCAATAAATAAAGAAAACATTAATGGACTAAGGATACATCCCTGAGGAACGCCCGCGGCTGTTTCAAATTCATTTGAAAACTCAAAACCATCCCATACCCTTGCATTTGACGACGCTAACAAACTTGCATACGTTGATAGAAACTTATGCGATAGGCCCATACATGAAAGTTTATAAATAAGTGCTTGTCTATTGACTTTGTCAAATGCTGATTTAAAATCAACAAAGCAAGTGTAAAGCTTCTTCTTTTTGATGTGGATATGATGTTGAGCAATGCTAGTAATAGCAAAAATATGATCCATGGTTGAGTAACCTGGGCGAAAACCAGCTTGGAAGATACTTAGACCATTATTGTCATCAATCCATTTCTTAAGCCTTTCGTATAAAATAGTCGCAAAAATTTTCCTAATTGAGTTTAAAATAGAAATTCCCCTATAGTTCTCCGCAATATTCGCATCACCTTTCTTGTAAATCGCAAAAATAACCGATTTGTTGAAACTACTTGGGATAGCAGCATCTGCGTATAATTTGTTGAAGAAAGAAACGATGTAATTTTTAAATTCAATCGTGCTGTTTTTGAAAAATTCTACCGGTATACCATCTGAGCCCGGAGCTTTATTATTTTTCATTTTTTGAAGCGATGCTTCCAACTCAGAAAGTGATATATTCACATCGAGTTCGTTAACTGCAAAGTTAGGTAGCGCGTAATCGAAGGTATGAAGGTCTTTGTCCGCTGAAAGCAGAGTTTTAAAATGAGCTGCTAGCGTTTCAGCTTCCAATGAGTACTTCATACCTTGTTCACGTCCACCAAGTTCACGCACAATATTCCAAAAAGACTTGGAGTCAGAGCAGTTTTCTAACTGATTGGCCAGATTTTTTAGGTAAGCTTTCTTTTTATCTGTACAAAGCTTTTTATATTTAGCATTTATTTTAAGATACATGGTTTTAAAAAATTGCGTATTCGACGATCTAAAAAGCTTAAGATAAACAAAAGAAAGTTTACGAATATTTTCGCAGTCTTTGTCATACCATTTATTCTTAGATATAAATGTGTGCTTATTATTGACAGCAAAAGGAGCAGATGATTTAACGACTTGTTGAATTCTTTCGCATGTTTCCTCAATCGAGTGTAGAGATTGCGGGAGCAAGGAATTTAAATTACGAGTCAAAAGTCGTTTGAAAAGAGGTGCATTTTTATCTGACCACTTAAGTTTAATAAAGCTGACCGGATTTGTAGATCTAGGAACTAAATGCGGAAATTTTATTTTCGTAACTATTGGAAAATGTCCTGAAAAATTGGCGGATGCTACCTCAAAGTCTTCGACATTGGTTAACCAGTTGCTAGATATAGCCGCAAAATCAATGACCGATTCACCTTGACCACTTACGAAGGTGAGTTCGCCGTTTGAATCACTTTTCGAGGATCCATTTAGTACAACTAATCCAAATGTTTCAAAAAATTCAGTTAAACTTTTTCCATTACGATTGAAAATTTCGTCTTTAGAATTTCTCATGACATTAAGCTCCGCTCGTGATTGTAAATTATTGACAAGTGAGTTTTGATACATGCCAATTCTAGCGTTGAGATCTCCTACTATCATAACATGCTCGAAGTAATGGTTATTGGTAAAGTCTACTAATTCATTGAATTCAACTACCCAATTGTTGCAGTTTAAATATGTAGGAATTATAAAGTAATTTAAAGAGTTGCTAACTACATGAAAAATGATTTTTTGCTCTAAAATTTTAAATTTAACTATTTTATCAAATAAATGTTTTTTAATGCCATATAACATACCCCCACTGGCTCTTCCAAGCAAATTTGATCTAACTGCTGATTTAAACATTACCTTAAAATCTTTAAAGTATTTAACAAATGCATTCTCATTTTTTTGTTCTACAAAGGTTTCAATTAGAATTATAATATCAAATTGTTGTATAAATTTAAAAAAATCAGGTTGTAAAAGTTTGCTTTGAAGACCAGTGATATTATATGAACATATACTTAATTTTAAAAAACTATTAATATCTAAATTACGGCAGACGACAGATTTTACCTAGTGATTACTCGCCCTTGAATGTTGAAGACGATGACTACCAGGTGGCGCTCGTTGCGATACAGAGCTAGAAGATGGAACTGTTACCAACTTCGCTCCCTCGCTGCAGTCAAATAACTCGTTGCACATATCACCAAAGGCTTCTGTCACAAATGTCATCTCTGCTGTAGTTTTGACAATCAAACCTCGTGAAACTTTGTAAACAAAGCTGTGATCGTTAATGAGTAGTTTGTTGTCTCCTTTAATTAAAATTTTAACATTTGGATTTATCTCCAGCAATTTGTTTTTCGTGGCAACCAGACATTGTCTTTTTTTTCGGAATAATAGAGATTGTTCGCGAAAAATACTTATTCCAGACCCTTTTAATTTGTGTGCGACAGCAATGATTTTATCCCTGACTTCGGCAGAAGAGAGCTCCATGATGACGGTACCGCGTTCGGTGTTGTTGTTACGAATTTGGCGGGAGCTCTTTACTTCGATACCATCACCTTCTTTTAACTTCAGAAGCCCCTCGCAAGTCTGTTTAGCAAATTGAATTGCATTGGTTTCTGTGTCTAAAGGAAGATGAATCACAATTGACTTATCATTAGATTTTCGAGACAGAATCTCCAGTTGAGTCTCGAGAAGTTCACATCTGTCGGCCATGACGGTTAGTTGGTTGTTCAGTTGCGAGTTTAGTGCTCTTAAAGACATTATTTCACTTGAAAGTGTTTTGAAGTCGTTTTTTGTGGCTAGATTCTCAAGCTTTTCATCAAGAATGTCGTAGAAAATTTGTTTGAGTTCGGAAACAGATAAATTTGCTACTCCCATGGTTAATGCAACGTCAGAGGAATTCCTTTTGTTGGTGTTGTTTTGTTCCGGTGAAGTTTCCGCTAAATAGCGTTTACGGTTCATCTGCTTTGAAACAGTTGATTGCAAAATTGGTTCTTGTTGGTTTCAATTTTTTGTTTTATAAACTCGTTAATTTAGGCGAATACGTGTAATTATCGATGATCTTCAATTATTACAATGAATTCGATTGAAAAAGAGTATTTTAAGCTGTTTTACTGAATAAATTACTATAATACTTTATTTGAAATTAACAAAAATACCGAGAGCTTAACAAAAGTTGCACTTCTACTTTGACAGATGAAATGTCAATGTCATGAATTAAGACAGTGCGAGCTTTTAGGAAAGTTTGATGGGAGATAAAAGTAGGTACCGATGCACATTGGTTTTGAATGCCTGTAAATCATAATGGGAGAAAAACATCGAACCTGGTAAAGTTTTTCACATTCTTGTAGTGCGGCTAAGAAAGGAGTGTCTATTCTTAACAGTACGTCCGAAGTTAGGATCGAGGGTAGATTAATGGACATTCCTAGCGATGCGAGTGTTACGGGGAAATTGTTTCAGGGGAGGAATGCATATGGCTATTTTGCTGGAGCAGTGTTTATATAATAAACAGTTTATAGCGATACAAGAAGGTAACACAAGAAACATCAAACATTACGGCGATGTTCGAGTGAAACAAATGTTTCGGTAACGGATCATTTTAAGGCTCTTTTTTGGATCCTATCCACGAGGCGTTAGTGAGTGACAGGAACACCTGTCCAGATATAAGAATTATACCCAAGCTTTGGGCGAATGCATATGCCTTGTATATTGTAACCAGATCAGTTGGGGAAAAATATTTCTTACATCAATTAAAAAAACCTAAGCATTTTTCGGTATTTTTGGCGATGTAAAATATGTGATCATTCCACTAAAGGTGGTTTGTATTACACATACCTACAATACAAAGCTGTTCGGTTTCCTCGGTGCAAGTGCCACTCATGGATAGTGGCATAGGGGTAGGTTATGCTTTAACGACAGAAGACAGCATTGAGTTTTTGAAGCATTAAATTCCACGCGGTTGATAATTCCCCATTGGACAATGCTGTCTAGATCGGAATTCAATGAGCTTATCATACGCTGCCGTTAAAGTTCCAATCCGAAGAACAGGGATGTGAATCTGGAAACGAATATAAGAAGTTGAGAGTAATGTCGTCAGCAAAAGACTTAATTCTTAGACAAGAGATCAGTTATAAAGATCAGGAAGAGAGTCGGAGACAGAACGGATCCTTAGGGCACACCAACATTTATTTAGTGGATAGCAGACTACAAACCATCCAAGACAACCTGAATTGAACGGTTTGAAAAGTAACTTTTAATCCAGCAAAGAAGGGGTATATCAAAACAAAATGCACCCATTTTCCATAAAAGAGCCTCGATGCCAAACTCTATCAAATGCTTTGGAAATATCAAGCGCGATAAATAATCTTACTTCCTCCAAAACGATGGAAAGATTGGTTCTACTGTTCGGTGAGATAAAGCATCATATCACCAGTCGACCTATTGCTACGAAAAACGTACTGCCGGTCATTAAGAAGTTTCCGTTTCTCAAGATATTTCTTAATCTGATAAATTATCCAGAGTTTACATATGACCTTGGAAAGAAGGGACGTTAGTTCAATTGGTCTGCAATTTGAGGGGATGAAGAAACGCCTTTTTTGGAACAAGCTGGACAAATGCTGTTTTCCATCCACTCGAAAAGAAACCTCTAGAATAGGACAGATGAAAAATCTTACGAAGTTATTTTGCACACCTCTTCAGAACTATGGGGGAGATACAATACGGGCCAGCAGATTTGTATTTATCGAGATCTTTAAGAACTCTTGCAACTGAACAAGTGCGAAAGGAGATTTGTTCCATAAAACCTTTTACGCTCTCAAGAACAGGAGGAGTCATGTCACACTGTGGTAGTGTCGAATTGGCAGCTAACTTTGCTGCAAATAATTCAGCCTTTGCTTGAGAGCTTACCACAGGAGTGTCGTTATCGACGAGCGTCGGAACCGAGGACGAAGTGGACCTCCGTACGTTTTTTACAAGTGACCAAAAATGTTCACTACCTTTGGTATATTGCAGTATTTGTTTGCCTAAATTTTTGTTCATGTAAAAACTTGGTTTTTTGAATATGGGTATTAGGTACAGGTCTTTCTTGCTTTTTTGAACTTATTCTGATTTTTCTTTGGTTTGATACTTTTTGTCCTATTGGGAGCAAAATTTCTCATTCCGCAGAGAATAATGTTTTTTATCATTTCAGCGCTGTAGTCTACGTCACTATCGAGGAAACATACTGACCAGTTAAAGTTTCCGAAGAAATTATTGGTCCAACGTGCCTAGAGGCGCAAATACATCAATAGTGTATTTATCGGGATGAGATATAAGAAACAAGTCAAGAGGCAAATCAAGATGTTAGAAACAAGTTAAGGATGTAGGTGCTGCAACAGACAGACAGACAGAATTCTCGGAACTAGTTTTTAGACTTCTCTGTTATCGTTATGTCATATTTGATTGTCCAAAAATGTACGAATGCATAACTTGCTTTACAGTAGATACCTATTGCAAGTAAGGAGCAGGACTTTGAAAAGCAGATTTTATTTTCAAGATAGTGAAATTTTACTAAGTCCTATTCATGACATTGAAGTCTGATTTTTCACCGTGCAGAGTTACTGTTAACCAATTTTATTTTAAGATTATTTCAATAAGTCAAAACACAAAAATTAAAACTAAAATATATGAATACAAAACAGTTTTTGTACAAATTAGAATATTCCGTAAGAATTTTTGAATGGCAACACTTAAAATATTTCTCTGACGACTAAGAAAATGTATTTTATATGTATAGAACTCTTTTCATTGACTGAATAGTGAAAGGAAACACCTCAACAAAAACTATATTGAAAATTAATATGTCTAAGGACGAAACTACCCAAGAAAAATATCCTTAGGGTACCTACCTACATCCTTACAGATACCTAGAGTCCTATACACTTTGCAACACAATAATAAACCAGCCCATCCTAGTGGCTTCTTATCCTTGGAACATCAATATTCCAATGAAGTTGAAAAATAAGCTCACTTTTATACCCTCGACCCTCCACCCACAATATATTTTTCCTGTATTGCATTTTCTCCTTACTGTTTGTTTGAGCTGGTGCTGGCAAGTAGAGGGAGAAGATTTAGAGGCTTCAGGAAAAGGTTTTCGAATGAACAACCAAATCTTTAAAAAAATAATAGCACACTTTACAAGAAAATTTAATATTCATCATGCATCGAAGCTTGTGTCTCTGATTTGATGTTGTAGACAGAAGAAGAAGAGTATAGCAGCAACAGCTAGCTGTAAGTAGTTGGAAAATTTCAAGGATATTTCAACGCAAAATAAAACCATGTATAATGCTTGCTTTTATTTTGGTTCATCCACCTCGTTATCCTTTTCTTTGTGTGCATACCTTTTTCGGCCTTAAATCCTGAAAAGATAAATATCTTGCAGTAGAAAAATGAGAAACTGGGTTTTCTTTTTAGACAATATTTAGTTAAAAACCACTCAAATTCTTGATTCATCTATTTCAGTGGGTAAATTAAAATTATTTTAAGCGATTCCTTGATTCCAGCCGCTGTCAACAGTATTGATTTACACAACTACTTTATACTTCAAGAAAAATATTAAGATTTACAGAAAAACAAGAAGTTTGTGTTGAAGTTTATTATTTCAGACGCAGGCATGTCTATAATTCGGTACAAGAAGACTTGTTGATTATTTCCAAAATAATTACCTATGATAATTTATTAAAAAGGATTACAAATATTCTTGGAAATGTAAATAAAATAATTAAATTCAGGTAAGTTAAACAAAATGAACACAAATTAACGAAGTTTGTCAAATCTTCGTTAGAGTTACGATTTTGCTTGTATAAAAATGTATGCCGTTGCTTTAAAATAAAATACTTTCTGCGCGTTTCCGATATAATTGAATTAGCTATATTAAAATCGATCTCTGAATGTTCTCTTAGTTCTTTTTTGTACGAGTTAAAAGAAAATCTTTATTTATTCTACCTACAAATTAACATATATTGACACATTTTGGAATTGATTTTTGCAGTTGAGTTCCGGTAAGTTTCTGGCAATAATTGTATCTATAAACAATTTTCTTTATAGCGTAGTGACCACAGGTAATAACTAATCACAAAATTAGTGTCCTACTGCGGACATAAATGCAATGATACCACTAATAATATGGACTAAACATTTTTGCAAAATTGTTGGCTAGAAGCTTGCATTAGTATAAGGCTTAATTTCAAGTAATCGCTACAATTATCGTAGTCAGCAAATAATAAGTTTAAATGTATTTTTCTACTAAGACTGTTGATAATGACAAAAACTATTTCGAAATAAATGGGACATTGCGTAGCGAATTTGGTTGAACAGAAAATTAGAGCATTTAAACCACACATAGCTAGCTTATCAAACCACGTCTACAAACTAGTGCACTTATACTTATATAATTCATTTAAAAGATCAGACACCTACAAACCAGTTTAAATGTTTAAAATTTTACATTCAATTGGCATTTGAAAACGATGACCATAAATCTTAACTTATAATATTCCAAGTACTAAAGGTTTTGAGCTCAAAAAATAAAATTAACCACTCAATCAATTTTTAAAATTCTTTCATTTATAGAAAAGTGCCTACATTATGTGTGAGTGACATGGTGCAGGGAAATAACTTCACTGGGAAATAACTTCACCACCAGTGGAAAGTAACTTCACTTTTTTGATGTGAAGTTTTTTCCCACTTTGAGTGGGAAATAATTTAACTTTTTTGTGGGAAATAATTTCACTTTTGTTGGTGAAGTTATTTCCCACTTTATGTTTTGAAGATTCGATCAGAGTTGTTGCAATCATTCATGTTGCTAATACAAGTTAGTTTTCTTTGCAAACAGCTCGTGCTAGTGAAATATTTATGTTGTTCCAGTATCTTGTGGCACTTTTTCGCGACACGAACACGATCGGGGGAGGGGCATCTATTCAATTAAAATTAACGTCGATCTATTTACTCGCGAGCAATTAAATTTAAAAAAAAGGAACCAAACAAAGATTTAACGCGTACCGACGGCTACGCACGACACGATATTAATTTAATAATTTAATTTAAATTACTTTACTTGAATCGATCTTTTGAATCGCGATTAATTAACTTCGAAAGGAAAGAATCAATTTTGCACCGAAACCGACGGCGGTGCGCGACACGAATTAACTATTGACAATGCCGATCGACCACGAATGACACAAAAGAGAATGCGAAAAAAAATGCAATCACAGCTAGATCAAAGTAGCTGTCACCACGGCTGCTCAGTTGGGGTGGGTTCGGTGGAAGAGTTTTTGGTTTCTGTTGATAAACTTTATTGATTTATCGAATCAAAATAGTTTATTAAAAGAATATATACGTATGCACAGTAGGGTGCAAAAGAAGTTAGGCGCCAGGAATTTTTTTCTAAAACCGAATTAGAAAATTCCAAAACTAATTTTAGGATTTGAAGAACCGATATTTTAAATAAAAAAGAAGGAAGTCAAATGTAGGTAAATAATTATTTTATTGTTTTGGGAAACCTTGGGACAGAAGGTCCCTGGACGAAAACCCAAAAGTCTTTTCGAATGAAAATGTTAAACAAATAAATATGGCCGTTTGGCTCAAAGGAAAATTTAACAAACAATTAAGATTGAAATTACATAAAAGGTAAAAGCCTATAAAACGAACCAGAAAAATGGGTTTTTAAGAAAACTAAGGCGCGTCCCGAAAGTTATGGGGGGAACTCGAACACGGTTGAATATAAATATATATTTTGAAATTGCAAATATATATTTACATTCAAAATTCAACACGAACTACTTATCTTATTTTTGTAACGACTCCTATCTCCTATCTCCTTTTAAAATCCTTCTCGTCTCGAATCCTGATTTTCACCTCTACTCCTTGACACAAAATTCCTTTTTCTCCAAAATAAAACAAATGTCTCCTCCTCGATTTTATTTTTTTCTTTTCCAAAATTTCTCGATATATTTTTCTTTTTCAAATTTCGTATTCGCGCTTGTAAGTCTCTCACCAGAGTGCCTTCCAAGCTCATTTTCATCAACAACTTTCTTCCCTCGTCCATTCCAATCATTCACTCATACATACAACGCTACAACACAACCATTCGTTTCGAGATCATCGGTCACGGCTTTCTGGAAGCATGACGCTCTCCTAGAAAACAACCGTCGTGGGATCTAACGAAACATACTCATACGCACACAAACACGGTTTTAACAAGTTGTTGGATGTGTTTCCAAAACTTGCCAAAACTTACTCTCACGCACACAAACAACGTTTCGACAAGTTGTTGAATGTGTTTCCAAAACTTGTCGAAACATTATGGACGAGTTCAGACTATTTTATAACTAAAACTATTTTCGAGAAAAATTGATAAGAAACAAAATTGAGGAGAAGTCTCAAATAGGCTTTTTCCTACTACTCTACAACTATCGCGCGGGATTCGAAGCGTGAATTATTCAGCAAACTATTTTCGGAAATACAGAGAGGAGCGTTACTTTAATCATTATTTTAAAAATTCTATAAAACTAATCTAAACGCGTTAAAAACCCATTTTGTACATTTAACAAATTTACGTTATTTTAAGTTAATGTTAAAATTACGTTACGTTAAAATGAAAAGATTTTAATAAAAAGATGTTAAGTTGTTGTTGGTCGTTTTATGTAAGTAAGAGTCCACCTGACTCGTTACTTCTTCGGCTCATCCGCCGGCTCTCTTCTCGTTTTATCACGTCGTACTCGAACACCTGCTTTTGTTGCTTTTGCAAAATACGGCTAGGTACACCACTGGTTGATGAGACCATGGTTGCCCTCAACTTCGCCAATATTTTGCAGCCACAACGAGAAAAAGAAAAGGAAAAAAGAACGACCGAAGGGAAGTTTTTGTTGCGGTAAAATTTACCGTAACAAATTCCACCCTTACCTCCCAAGAAATGTGTTTACTTTTCAAGAAAAATAAACCATTTCTTAAGGCTCGGCCAGGATTGGAGGGTAAAAGAACAGGGTGTACAACACAACACAGGGTTACCATCATATAAGAAAAGAAAAAAAGGAAAAAAAAAACATAATTAGTGGCACGAATTGAAAATATATAATTGGACAATTTACCAAAAAACAAACAAAGTACAAAAAAATTACGAATTAAAAGAAAGATTAAGGGACTTTTGACTAAGTGTCAATAAATGGCTTCAAATCCTTTACGTGCCACGTCCCTCGATCCTTCCCCTTATCGTCTATCAGGAGGTATGTCCAAGGTGACTTCCTCCTACTGACCCTAAATGGACCAACAAACTTGGTCGCTAATTTGGCCGCAAAATAATTTGCCGCATCGGACAAGGAATAATTCCTACGCCAAACGAGATCACCAGGTTGAAACTGTATGTCTCTTCTCCTCAAATTATAAGTTTTAGCGGTCTTATTTCCCGCCGCTTCCAACTTCCTAGCTATCTCCTGTCTCAGTTTCTGAAACTGCCTAACGGTATCCCCTCTATCTTGGTCCCTATCACTATCTCTAAGCCCTACATCATGGCAACTAGTTACCATGTTCCTACCAAAATTTACAAAGTATGGCGAAACACCTAACACCTCATGTTGCGAAGTTCGGATAGCACAGGCCACTTTTGCCAATTGCATATCCCAACTCCGCTGGTTTTCCGAGACATACGCTCGGAGCGTAGTCTTAATTATTTGGTTTATGCGCTCCGCAGGATTCGCTTGCGGATGGTAATGCGCCGTATACCGAAGTTGTGACCCGTACGCTTCACTAAGCGTCTTCAGTTCTTTGCTACGGAACTGGGGACCGTTGTCACAGACGATCCACTTTGGAACACCGAAGAGAAGAAACACGTTTTCTTCCAATTCTCGACAAACCGCTTTCGCCGTTGCGGACCGTAACGCGAACAACAAGGGAAATTTACTAAAGTAATCGACGACCGTTAAAATATAAATAAAACCGCGCGACGACTTCGGAAGTGGACCAACTAAGTCCACACAAATCATTTCCCACGGTTGAGAATTTCCCACCCTCTCGGTCATAAGACCAGCTGGCCTCTCATTCACCGGTTTCACTTTTTGGCAAGTCTTACAACACCTAACATATTTCGTTATGTCACTCCTCATTTTGGGCCAGTAATACTTTTCTGCTACCCTAGCAAAAGTCTTTTTAACGCCCATGTGTCCTGAAAGCGGAGCATCATGGCAATCGTTAAGAATCTTTGCCCTATCACCTTTCCCTACAACTAACTTCCACTCCTCATTCTCGTTGTGAACAACAATATGGTTCACCCTAACATGTTTATAGAGCCGCCCATCCTCAACTCGCCAGGATGGGTATTCTAATGGGCTCTTTTCTACCTGTGATTTCAGTTTGATCACCCAAGGGTCCGAATCCGCTTCAGAGACACCGGCTACTTCGGGGACTCCTCGCGACAACATATCAGGAACGACATGTTCTTTGCCCTTTCGATGGATGATCTTGAAATCAAATTGTTGGAGCCGAATGGCCCAACGAGCTAACCTACCCTGCGGATCCTTAAGATTGCTAAGCCAGATCAGTGAGTGATGATCCGTCACAACCGTAAATCGAACACCTTCGAGATACGGCCGTAACTTTTCGATCGCCCAAAGAACCGCTAAGCACTCTTTTTCGGTCGTAGAGTAGTTCCTTTCATTCCTATTCAATGACCGACTCAAATAACAAATGGCTTTTTCGCCATCCTCAAACTCCTGCGAAAGTACGGCCCCGATACCAAAATCTGACGCATCTGTCTGAACAACAAACGGCCGGGAAAAATCCGGACATGTCAAGATCGGTGCCGTAACCAAACACTCTTTGGCTTTCCTAAAACACTCCTCACACTCCTGTGTCCACTCAAATTTCTTACCTTTCTTTAAGAGATCGGTAAGAGGCCTAACTAAATTTGCAAAATTTGGCACGAATCTTCGATACCAAGAAATAGTCCCTACAAAACTCCTAATTTCCTTCACGTTTTTCGGTGGAGGAATCCTCATCATGCTTTCCACTTTTTCCGGGTCTACATGAAGCCCGTTCCTATCAACTACATAACCTAGAAATTTCAAAGAAGGCCTACAGAAATTACACTTTTCCCTACCTACTTTTAAACCCGCCTCTCCTAACCTTTTAAAAACTTCTTTGAGAATTTCTAAGTGTTTCTCAAAAGAATCGGTGACAATGATAATGTCATCTAAGTACACAAAGACAAACGGTTCTAAATCGGGACCTAGAACGTCGTCAATAAACCTTTGCCATGTCGCTGGTGAATTATGGAGCCGGAATGGCATCCTACAAAATTGAAAAAGACCCCTCCCTGGCACGGTAAAGGCTGTGTACTTTCGCGATTCTTCCTCCATTGGGATCTGCCAATAAGCAGATTTAATATCTAATGAGGACAAGTACTTCGCGTTTCGAAGCTTGTCCAAAATCGCTGAAATAAAAGGTAGTGGATAAGCATCCCTATCAGTAACCTCATTTAATTTCCTATAGTCAACGCAGAACCGATAACTGCCGTCTTTCTTCTTAACGAGAAGAATAGGCGATGCCCAAGGACTCTTCGACTTCTCGATCACTCCAGCTTCCAACATCTCTTGGAGTTCCTGATCGATATGTTTCTGAATCGCTGGCGAAACAGGGTAATATCGTTGTTTGATTGGTTCTGCGGACGTCCTAATCTTGTGCTCAACTAAGTTGGTGCACCCTAATCCCTCGGTCATTGATTTAAAAAGCGCCCCACGTTGGGCGCCACTTTATTGCACTTTTTCGCGACACGAACACGATCGGGGGAGGGGCATCTATTCAATTAAAATTAACGTCGATCTATTTACTCGCGAGCAATTAAATTTAAAAAAAAGGAACCAAACAAAGATTTAACGCGTACCGACGGCTACGCACGACACGATATTAATTTAATAATTTAATTTAAATTACTTTACTTGAATCGATCTTTTGAATCGCGATTAATTAACTTCGAAAGGAAAGAATCAATTTTGCACCGAAACCGACGGCGGTGCGCGACACGAATTAACTATTGACAATGCCGATCGACCACGAATGACACAAAAGAGAATGCGAAAAAAAATGCAATCACAGCTAGATCAAAGTAGCTGTCACCACGGCTGCTCAGTTGGGGTGGGTTCGGTGGAAGAGTTTTTGGTTTCTGTTGATAAACTTTATTGATTTATCGAATCAAAATAGTTTATTAAAAGAATATATACGTATGCACAGTAGGGTGCAAAAGAAGTTAGGCGCCAGGAATTTTTTTCTAAAACCGAATTAGAAAATTCCAAAACTAATTTTAGGATTTGAAGAACCGATATTTTAAATAAAAAAGAAGGAAGTCAAATGTAGGTAAATAATTATTTTATTGTTTTGGGAAACCTTGGGACAGAAGGTCCCTGGACGAAAACCCAAAAGTCTTTTCGAATGAAAATGTTAAACAAATAAATATGGCCGTTTGGCTCAAAGGAAAATTTAACAAACAATTAAGATTGAAATTACATAAAAGGTAAAAGCCTATAAAACGAACCAGAAAAATGGGTTTTTAAGAAAACTAAGGCGCGTCCCGAAAGTTATGGGGGGAACTCGAACACGGTTGAATATAAATATATATTTTGAAATTGCAAATATATATTTACATTCAAAATTCAACACGAACTACTTATCTTATTTTTGTAACGACTCCTATCTCCTATCTCCTTTTAAAATCCTTCTCGTCTCGAATCCTGATTTTCACCTCTACTCCTTGACACAAAATTCCTTTTTCTCCAAAATAAAACAAATGTCTCCTCCTCGATTTTATTTTTTTCTTTTCCAAAATTTCTCGATATATTTTTCTTTTTCAAATTTCGTATTCGCGCTTGTAAGTCTCTCACCAGAGTGCCTTCCAAGCTCATTTTCATCAACAACTTTCTTCCCTCGTCCATTCCAATCATTCACTCATACATACAACGCTACAACACAACCATTCGTTTCGAGATCATCGGTCACGGCTTTCTGGAAGCATGACGCTCTCCTAGAAAACAACCGTCGTGGGATCTAACGAAACATACTCATACGCACACAAACACGGTTTTAACAAGTTGTTGGATGTGTTTCCAAAACTTGCCAAAACTTACTCTCACGCACACAAACAACGTTTCGACAAGTTGTTGAATGTGTTTCCAAAACTTGTCGAAACATTATGGACGAGTTCAGACTATTTTATAACTAAAACTATTTTCGAGAAAAATTGATAAGAAACAAAATTGAGGAGAAGTCTCAAATAGGCTTTTTCCTACTACTCTACAACTATCGCGCGGGATTCGAAGCGTGAATTATTCAGCAAACTATTTTCGGAAATACAGAGAGGAGCGTTACTTTAATCATTATTTTAAAAATTCTATAAAACTAATCTAAACGCGTTAAAAACCCATTTTGTACATTTAACAAATTTACGTTATTTTAAGTTAATGTTAAAATTACGTTACGTTAAAATGAAAAGATTTTAATAAAAAGATGTTAAGTTGTTGTTGGTCGTTTTATGTAAGTAAGAGTCCACCTGACTCGTTACTTCTTCGGCTCATCCGCCGGCTCTCTTCTCGTTTTATCACGTCGTACTCGAACACCTGCTTTTGTTGCTTTTGCAAAATACGGCTAGGTGCACCACTGGTTGATGAGACCATGGTTGCCCTCAACTTCGCCAATATTTTGCAGCCACAACGAGAAAAAGAAAAGGAAAAAAGAACGACCGAAGGGAAGTTTTTGTTGCGGTAAAATTTACCGTAACAAGCAATTTATTGTTAATTGTTCATTTT
This sequence comes from Platycheirus albimanus, assembly GCA_916050605.2. Classification (NCBI taxonomy): domain Eukaryota; kingdom Metazoa; phylum Arthropoda; class Insecta; order Diptera; family Syrphidae; genus Platycheirus; species Platycheirus albimanus. The sequence continues at coordinate 341,582,433 of OU696696.1, forward strand.
ACCAACTCCGAACATGTATGTAAGTTACTTATTATTTTCACGCAATGATCCGCACGGTTTTTTTTACAATTATATACTTTATATTTGAAAAAAAAATTTGGATATAATTTGTTTGTTTTGTTTATGTAACGCATTTTGAGCATATTAACAGTTTTATAAGATATTTTAACTTTTTCCCGTTATTTCATTTGATATACTAAGAGCTCCAATGAATGAACTATAAGTAAGTCGTTTATAAACAGATGTCCGCTACTTGTAATTTTAGCCAAAACTTAACGCAGTTATCAATGGAATGCTCCCAAAAAATACTAACACATCAAATCAAAAATTTAAAATTATTTTTGATAAAGGTTATAAAAGTAAAAAATGTTGGCTAATTGGAAGATCCGATATACCGCAGCTACCATGAAAAAACCTTTAATATTTAAAATTACAATTAGGTTCTATGAAAGATAGGTACATACTCGTACCTTAGGAAGTCCAAACAATTTCGTTATTATAGTATTCCCCTTATGTCCAATTTTATAAGCCGTTAAAAATGATTTCCGTAATAACCATTTGTAGCCAAAAATAAAAAATGCATTTTCCCTCGAAGCCTTCTATGTTTATTACATATAAAATATAATAAATATCGTTATAGTTGTTTTTGAGCAAATACAAATATAGGAGCCACCATTTAAAAAGAGTAACTGAAAAAAATGCACCGCCATCTAATAGAAAGCCAGGAAACCGTAAGGAACTATATCAATACGACCGTTGCCAACTTATGGATTTTTGAAAAAAGCCGATAAGACAACATCTGATACACACAAAGTTTAATCAAAAGCGTTAGAGCCGTTTTTCGAACAAATTAAAAAAACCAAAAAAAAGATGGCCACAACAGAACGGTTCCTTGTATAAGACCCACCGTTTATGGCCATTTGAAAAAGTCGTTTAAACCTAATTTTCATTATGACCATTTAAGCCAAAAACAAAAACGCAGTATTATCAAAGATGTCCTAGGTTTGTTAAATTTCGAGTTTAATCAAAATTTTTACGAAAATGGAAAAAAACCCTTTACTTGAAAGGTACCCGTTTGAGCTGGGCTAAAAGCTAAAACGAAATAAAAGACCTCGATAACGGTTTTTTTTAACTGCTATATGTGGAGTTTGAAGAATAGCACAAGACGCACAGCCAGACCGACGAAGAGCGGTGTGTCGAAAAACAAATTTTTGGGCATCATCGTAATTTCATGTTTGATTAATAGGTAGAGTTTTTTTCTCTGCACGAAATCCCTATAGAGCAAGTAGCTATTGATTGAAGTTATTCATCAGGTGTAGTGATATCAAATTGACACTATTTTAATCTCAACTTAAACACTCAATCTAATAAAGAAATTTAACTAAGCAGAGCAGTGTGCACGTGAACTTAATATCTTTAAAAATCAAATTATATATGTAACTATTTTGCCTATTTCCTTGCTTAAGAACTTATTAATGACTGAAAGAACTGATATCTCTTTAATTGCATTACAATTTTAAATTTTTAATTAGCTTAGACTTAATTTTTAGATTTAGATTTATTTCGCAAAAAATTTTTTAAAGGTATAGTGTAACCGCACATTTTACAATTCAGAGATTTGATAAAACTTATCTTACATCTGAAACAATATCCTAAATTTATTGAAATTTCATTTATACGTAGATGGTTTATTTGAAGGAAACGCTTATAAAAACCTTCAATTTAAAATTAGAGAAAAAAAAGTGACTAGATTGCAATAAGTTAAATAATTAACCAACAACATTTAAACGACAATAATAAATAAATGAATTAAAGTAAATATGCAAAAATCAAAACAAAAAAATGTTAATGAACGGATATGTATATACATTTATAAAAACAAATAAATAAATGAGTTAATAAATACACGAACATTAAATAAATAAATGAATAAATAAATAAAAATGCTACGAGGAACGTGTACTTGAACAAAGCGTTCGTCCTCGAAATTCAAAGTTATATACATAACAGAAAACATAAAAAACCTAATGAAATAAAAAATAACAATTGGTCATGCCTCACGTTTTAATTGGAATTTATGCACTCTGTGTTCCTTTGTCGTGGAAAATTAAATGATAGGTTCATGCTACCTCAAAGTTTATTATTCCATAATAACACACGTTTTATAATCATGCATGTTCAGTTCATATATAATATATAATATTGTTAACCAACACACTTATCAGCTTATTTCAATTTTAATCTTCCCAAATAGCCCTACCTCAATATAAACGAATTGTATTGTTCAATTCTTTTTTGAGGGTATGTTTCAGCCCTAAGCGTTTAATCTAAAGTTATTAATTTCAATAATTTTTTATTGATTTTTATCAAGTGTCTCTCAGCAAAAAAAAAAAAACAAAAAAAAAATAGTTATGCAACCCGTGATTGCTACTTCATAAAACGAAGATATACTTGTAAATGTACCTTATATGAGCCCTTCGAAAGACAGGTAGTTTTTCATAATTTGTTAAAAAAATGCCAAAGAATGCAGCTTAGATATTTCTTCTGATATACCCTAATAATAACCATAACTAGATACATACAAATGATTACAAAAACATTTCATCATTATTCGGGTATATCAGAAGAAATAAGCTGCATTTTCTAACAATTGAGCGCGTGATTAAATCGCACGATTTGCAACTTGAAAAAATTTGTTTTGGGGATATTATTTAGTTTAATTTATGTTGCATAGAATGTAATCCACAGAGTAAATATAAAATTCTTCATAATGTTTGTAATGTTTAATAAAATAAAAATATATTTTCAAAATTAGTAATTATTTAATCATTAATGCTTTTGATTAATGTTACAATAATGCAACCAAAACAATATTTTTAATGCCAATGTCCGCATTTTGCATTGAACTAAGCTCATTCAAATCTTTTTCTAAAACGTTTTCTGTTAGACAGCATGCAAATTACATTATATTCACAAACATACTAACCTACTCGAACCAACGCCCCTGCTCACTCCCTTAAGCTTGACATAATGTACAATGCTTAGTCAGTAACGGATTTATGCTTAGGCCTGAGGGGCCAGGTCCTAAGCGGCAAATTTTGAGGGGCGCCAAAATTTTTAAGACGACTAAAATTAAAAATTATTTATGTTTTCTGAAAATGGTAAGACCAAAATATAAAGTTTTTTTTTTTTTGCGCTCTAACAATTTAAACAAGAAGTTACCATTTCAAGGGTAGAATATCTACTAAAATCTGAAATATATAACAAAGAGTTACACAAAAATTATTTTCATTATTTTATACCCACACATCTATCTATCTATATACATAAAAATGAACCCCTATTTTTTGTTGTTGTTCTTTAACTTGGGAACGGCTTTACAGATTTAATTAATTTTTTTAAATGATTTAAAATACTTTGTAGAAGGTGCGCACATTAAAAAAGAAGAAGAAAATTGCGTAGAACATTAGGAAATTTAAAGAAATGAAAAAAAAAAACAAAAAAATTAATTATTTGAAATGTGTATCATTTGGAATTTTATATATTAGCTTTTTTTTGAAGTCAAAAAAAATCGTTGAATACACAAACAAATTAATGAGCATGTGGTACATAGGTTTTGTTTTATTGTTTAGTATTTTAGGCTTGTGAGCGCTACACTAATACATTCTAAGAAAAGAAGTTGAGATATGAATAAAAATATCAGATTTATCACCGTTCACAAATATAGTAACATATAAAATAAATATGTACGAGTAGGTACATACATACATATGTGATAGTAAAATAATGATTCAATTCAACGTGTGAAAAAAAATCAGAAAATTTAAATAATAAATTCGATAAAAGTCCAAACTAAATTTTTACTTGCTCTATAGGGCAAGTATTGGTTTCTTGCAGAAAAAAAAAATCGAGAGTTTAATGAAACATAACATTACGATGATAGAGAAACCCAAAAAAATGTTTTTCGCAATACCGTCCGTCGTCGGTCTGTCTATGCGTCTGTGCGTCATGTTACAGCCTAAACGGCTTGACGGATTTTCTTCAAACTTGATATATAGCAGTTTGAAGAAAAACGATTGTCGAGGTTTTTTATTTCGTTTTAGCCCGGCTCAAACTGGTACATTTCAAGTAACTTTTTTTTTTCATTTTGAATTTACTCGAAAACGGCTCTAACGATTTTGACTTAACTCAGAGTTTAACTTACCTAAGATATTTCTAACAAAACTGCGTTTTTGTTTTTGGGTTAAATGATCGTAACGAAAGTCAGCTTCGCAACGGCTTGATTGAATGGACTCAAACTTCGTTTGGCATAGTTCTTCATAGTTTTCTACAAGATGGTTTTGTTAATTTTTCAGTGAAGCCTTTATAAACGTGGCTTCCGTACAATGAGCCGTTCAGTTTTAGCCAACTTTTTTGGTTTTTTCTAATTTGCTCAAAAATGGCTCTAAAGCTTTTGATTAAACTTTGTATATGATATTCTTTTAGTGTTTTTAAGAGAACTGCGTTTTTAGTTTTTGGCTAAAAATAAAAATAACGGAAATCTGCTCTTAACGGCTTTTTTTCAAATGGCCATAAATTTGTCAACGGTTGTATCGAATTTACTCAAACTTTTTTGGCATAGTTCTTTTCATCTTTCTATCAGATGGCATTGCATTTTTTCAGTTACTCTATTTTAAATGGTTGGTCTTATACCTACAAATAGCCGCTCGGTTTTGGCCAATTTTTTTCATTTTTTCTAATTTACTCAAAAAATGCTTCCCCGATTTCTATGAAACTTTGTGTGATAGTATGCTTCAAAGTAAACTGCATTTTTAGTTTTTGGCGACACATGATAATAGCGGAAATTGGTTTTAACAGTTTTATTTATTTGGCCATAAGTGGACATTTGTATCATTTATATCACCCAAAAGATGGCATCTAAATCTAAATTTCAAGTATGAAAGTTTTCTTAGCGTCAGCTCCCGTATATCGGTTTTTCCAGTTTTAGTCAATTTTTTTTAAATTTTATCAATTTTTTCAAAAATGAGCTGTTCCTTATTGCTCGAAATTTTTTTGTGAACATCGTACTATTGCACCCACAGAGCAAGTACGTGCGACCCAGTCGTGCATTTTTTTTTTTCAAACAAAGTTTTTTTTAAGAAGCTGTTTATATGTTGAACTCAAACACAATAGAATATATGTATATGGTATCCTATATGATATATCTTATATATAAAAATCAATTGCTGTGCGTTTGAAGCGCTAAAACTCGAGAATGGCCGGACCAATTTTGGAAATTTTGATCTTGAAATATTTGTGGAAGTTCAGGGAAGGTGTAAACGGTGAGAAAAATGAATTATAAGTAAAAAAAAATTAAGATGACATACCTTGCGTGCAAAAATACAAAAAAGTAGTGTAAAAGTGTCAATTATTTGAAATATTTATCAGTCAGAATTTGATATATTAATTTATTGTTTTTTTGTTTTGAAGTACAAATATACACAAAAAAAATATGTGTTATATTTTTGAAAGGTACAAATTTCATTTAAATGATGTACATACATACATACATTATGTAGTACATATGTATATGTAGGTATTCTAAAAAATTTTAACATCACAAAGATTTCTAAAGAAAAAAATGTTCAAAGAAATAAATGGTAAAAGATGGTAGAGAAGGTAAAAGATGCTAAATGGTAGAAGATGGTAGATGAAAGAAGATGTTAGAAGGGAGTAAATGGTAGATGGGAGAAAATGGAAGACGGTAGCAGATGGTAGAAGAAAGTTGATAGTAGAAGGTGGTAGTTGGTAGATGGTAGATTGAAGAAGATGGCATATGGCAGATGGCTGAAGATGGCAGACGATAGAAGATGGTAATGGTAGGAGATGGTAAAAGGTAGAAGATTTTAGATGTTAGAAGACAGTATATGGCAGATGTCAGGAGATGGTAGATGCTAGAAGATGGTAAATGGTAGATAGAACAAGATGGTAGATGGGAGAAGATTCTAGATGGTAGAAGGTTGCATATGATAGATGATAGAAGATGGTTTTTTTTACTATGCACTCGCAATCAAGGGAATATGAATTAACTTATAATGATTTAACATGTGCGAACAAGAAGAAATACAAAGACAGGTGGTCAATGGTATATGGTGAAAGGTGGTAAATGGTAGATGGTAGAAGATGGTAAAAGATTGTGGAAGACGGTAAATTGTAGAAGATGGTTGGTGGTAAGAGATGGTAGATGGTACATCAAACGCGTCAATTTTTGATAATTCAACTGACATTAATTTACTGGAAGAGTTTGATTTATCCAGCCTGGTATTGTACATACGTTTTTAGCTGAAACGCACCTACATTGTAAATAGTTAAAAGAAAAATTTGGAAATTTCGAAAATATTCAAAAAATAAAGTGCATGATGGTTGGGTGCTGTATGAATAGGGTAGGCCCTGATTGGTATCAACATGGCGATGCCCAGCGTTGCAACTGTCTCATACGCATCAATTGTGCTTATTTTACCTCCAAGTGGTAGCCATCGGGTACTGGTCTTGTCCACCCGGACTTGACTTGCTGAACTTATAAGCGCGAGTGTTGATCACTGAAAAATAGCAACACTATAATTGCCCTGCCATAAACTCCTCTGTTTCTCTTGTTGGGTAGCAGTTTATTCTGTACGAACCCCTCAGAAAGCAAGCGAGCGGCGGATGAGCTTCCAATTAAGTGAACCAACGGCGACGCTTACAGACAATATGGTAGGCACCCCATTCAGCTACTTCGACATATTCGGAGCTCAGGTCTTTGGGTCCTTTCACTACTATTAGTCAGGGTAGTGAAATAGAGAAGGTGGCGGATGAGCCCATATAGGACCAACGGTAGCTCTCACATCCCCGTAGTGGGTTACTGACTCTGGATTTTCTCCAGCTCCTTTTGTCCAAGGAGAGCAGCATAGGGCCTGGTCCCCCAGGTTGGGGGTTGTGCGTCGGGGTAACTTCCCTACCACGTAAAAAATTCATAGTTCCGAAACAACCAACTGCCTCGGATATGGATGACCCTACTGATGACGACCCTAGCAAACGAAACAAGGACAACGAATTTCGGTTCTGCACGTGGAATGTCCGGACCCTTAACAGACCACGTGCAGCCGAACAATTAGTGGAAGCCCTAGATGGTGTCAAAGCCGACATCACAGCCATCCAAGAAGTGCGATGGGATGGTGAAGGCACAAGGAGGATGAAAAACTGTGACATCTACTACGGCAAGTGCTACAGGACAAGAAACCAGCGGCTATTTGGATGCGGATTTGTGATAAGAGGAAGGCTTAGGCAAGAAGTCTTGGGGTTTCGTGGCATAAGCGAACGCATTGTCACAATCCGCATTAAATCCAAATTCAGCAACATCTCGCTGATCTGCGTCCACGCCCCCACGGAGGAAAAAGATGACACGACCAAAGAAGAATTCTACGATCTTCTCGAGAAGACGTATGATGAATGCCCGAAGTACGACACTAAGTTTATTCTTGGTGACTTCAACGCCAAAATCGGAAAGGAGGGTAACTTTGGCTCGACAGTCGGAAAGCATAGCCTGCACGACAACACTTCCGGTAACGGACACAGGCTAATCGACTTTGCTGCGGGGCGAAGTGTCATCTTAGCTAGCACATACTTCCCACACCTCAATATTCACAAGGGGACCTGGCGGTCTCCTGATCAAAATACCGTCAACCAAATTGATCACATTGCGATTGATAGCAGACATGCGTCCAGTGTCATGGATGTCCGCACTTTCCGAGGGGCCAACATAGACTCGGACCACTACCTTGTTGTAGCTAAAGTGCGAATGCGGATCTCCACCAGACCGCAGAACCGAACATCCACTGTGAGAAAGTTTGATGTTGCTAAGTTACAATCGCAAGAGACCGCCACAACCTTTGCCAATCATGTCTCCTCTTATCTCTTGACAAGCCCGGCGCCTGCGCCAAACCCAGAGGCCCAGTGGCAACATTGCAAAATGGCCATCAAAACCGCTGCCACGGATGTTTTGGGTTTCATTAGGCGACCACAACGAAACACCTGGTTTGATGATGAGTGCAGGCTCGCACACTTGGCCAAAGACGAAGCCTATCATGCAGTTCTGAATGCCAGAACTAGAGCTGCCAAGAGCGCTTTCCGTGCGGTGTACCAGCAAAAGAGGAAAGAGGAACATCGGCTTTTCAGAAGAAAAAAAAGAGAACTGGAAAAACGAATGGTTGAATCTATTGAGGGGTGCTACGGCAGAAGCAATGTTCGAAAGTTCTACCAAAGGGTAAAGCATTCGTCCAAGGGTTACAAAGCCCGAGCGGAAGCATGTAGAGACGAGGGTGGGAATGTCGTTGTAGATACACAGTCGGTGCTGAGAATTTGGAAAGAACACTTCTGCAGACTGTTAAACGGCGAAGACAACCAACTAATCGCTGTCAGGCAGAATGATCCATTCGATTTGGATGATGATGAACAAAATTTCCGTCCTCCCGACCAAGAAGAAGTTCGGATAGCAATATCTAAACTAAAGTCCAACAAGGCTGCTGGAGCTGATGGCCTTACGGCTGAACTCTTCAAAGCAGCGGGAGATGACTTGGTGAGGAGCATACACCAACTCATCTGTACAATCTGGTCGGATGAAAGTATGCCTGACGAATGGAACCTCAGCATTGTGTGCCCTATCCACAAGAAAGGAGATACTCTAAGCTGCGCCAACTACAGAGGTATAAGTCTCCTAAATGTCGCCTATAAAATCTTGTCGGCCATTCTGTGTGAACGTCTGAACCCTTTCGCACGTGAACTGATTGGCCCCTATCAGTGTGGTTTCAGACCCGGTAAGTCAACCGTCGACCAAATTTTCACACTTCGGCAGATTTTGGAAAAGACCCAAGAATTCCAGATCGATACTCACCACCTCTTTATCGATTTTAAAGTCGCCTATGACAGCGTAAACAGGAACGAGCTATACAGAGCCATGTCGCTTCTTGGCATCCCTGCAAAACTCGTTCGATTGTGCAGGATGACTATGGAGAACTCGCGCTGCTCCGTCAAGGTTGGTAAGAACACCACCGACTCATTTAATGTCGAGAAAGGCTTACGACAGGGTGACGCGCTGTCATGTAACCTCTTCAACATCATTCTTGAGGCAATCGTACGCAACTCGCATGTCAACACCAGCGGTACGATTTTTTTTAGATCCGTTCAATTACTTGGCTATGCTGATGATATTGACATTATTGGAAGAACGAAGCGCGCTGTCAGTGGAGCATTCGCAAGTATTGAAGTGGAAGCGGCTCGAATGGGTCTGGCTGTAAATGAAGATAAAACAAAGTATATGCTGTCCTCGGGTGAAGTAGATCATCACCGTAGGCTCGGACAAAACGTCACAATGGACAGATATAACTTTGAGGTTGTCAAGGACTTTGTCTATTTGGGTTCCACTATAACCTCTCAGAACAACATCAGTGAAGAGATCAGTCGAAGAATCACTCTTGCCAATCGCTGTTTCTTCGGGCTAAGAAGGCATCTTAGTAGTAAAGCCCTCTCTCAAAGGACCAAGGAGACACTATACAAGACCCTTATCATCCCAGTCCTGCTGTATGGGGCAGAAGCGTGGACACTGACACAATCGGATGAATACAGGCTGGGGTGCTTTGAGAGAAAGATTCTTCGGGTGATATTCGGGCCTGTATGTATCAATGGAGTATGGAGGAGAAGATTCAATGACGAACTGTACGGGCTATACAGCGGCATTGACTTGGTTAAGAAGCTGAAAATTCAGCGGCTTAGATGGCTGGGTCATGTGGAGCGTATGGACGAAAACGCTCCTGCCCGACGAGTCTTCAATTCCAACCCGGAGGGCCGACGCAGTTCTGGAAGACCCCATCTAAGGTGGCGCGATCAAGTGGTAAACGACCTCAACCAACTTGGTGTGCGCAACTGGAGGCCACTGGCTAGGGACCGGCCTAGCTGGCGAGGAATGTTGGTTGAGGCCGTGGTCCACAATGGACTGTCTGCGCCACCTTAAGTAAGTAAGACTGGATGGGACAGTATTCTTGGGGTTTTAGATTTTGGAAAAAAAGCAGGGAAAAACCTAAGTGTATGAAATTATTTTTTCAAAAACTTAAAAATTAACATTCTTTTGTCTTTAAAGAGGCTTCTACAAAAATTTCATCGAAATCCGTCAAGTGGTTTACGAGAAAATCTGATTTTTAAAAACCGGTCCTATGTCCTATGGGAGGTACCGTTATAAGACTTTTCCTGAAAAATCTATTAAAACCAAAACGTAAAGTTTGCACAGAAAACACTATTCAGAAAGTTTTATCAAAACCGTAGGAGCCGTTTTTGAGAAAAATTAATTTTTCACTAAAAACCGTTCGTTTTAGAGCTAGAATACTAATTCCAAAAACCTCTCTGTAGGACGTCATAACAATACTATGTACCAAGTTTGAAGCAAATCGGTCCAGCTGTAGGTAACTATGCAGACAGACAGACACACGGACAGACAGACAGACAGACGGACAGAGAGACGGACAGACAGACAGACAGACGGACAGACAGACAGAATGTTGGACCCACTTTGCCAGACTTCTCTATCATCGTAATGTCATGTTTGATCGTTAGAATTTTTTTTTTTGACGTGATAACGTCTAATAAATCGGTTTGGAATATATGAGCAGCACGCACGGAAAAATGTCACAGTCACAGTCACGTTACCTAGCCTTTGCTTTCATTGCCTAGAAAGTCGATAAAGTGGGAGGGGAGGGTGTTGGGTAGTTGGTTGGTTGTTATGGGAGTGTGTGTGGGCCTGTCGAGGGGGAGGGGAGGGGTAGTGTCGGGAAGAGGAAAAATGGTGGGTAGTTGTAGCTGGTTTGGGTGGTGAGATAAATATTGTCAAGCTAATGGGTGGTTCCTTGGTGGCTGTAGGTGGGATGGGTGTTTGGTGTTTGTAGGGATTTGGTATGGTTGGGGGAGGGGGGAGGGCGAATTGTCAAATATGGTGGGTGGTTGGTTGGCGGTTGTAGGTGGATTGATTGGTTGGCAGTTTTGGTGGTGGGGATGGTTGATTTGATGGGGTGCGATGAAAAAGTTGTCAAAAAAGGTGGGTGAGTGGAAGGTGGTGGCAGGTGGGGTAGGTGGTTGGATTTGGCAGATTTGGTGTAGGGAGGGGGTGAGGGAAAATAATTGTCAAAAATGGTTGGTGGTTGGTTGGTGGCTGTAGGTTTGCAGTGTTGGGTGAGTGAAAAGTTGTTGTAGGTGTTATGGGTGGTTGGATTTGGGTTGAGGGTGTAGTGAACTGAATTGTCAGAAAAAGTTGGACTGGGGAGGGCTTGGGGGTGAGGAAAAAATTGTGGAATTGTCAAAAATAGTGGGTGGTTGGTAGTAGGTGGTGTGGGTGATTGGTAGTGGTTAGGAAGGGGGGATTTACAATGTGGGGCAGGAGGAAAAAAATTTCAAGAATGGTGGGCTGTTGGTTTGTGGTTGTATGTGGGGTGAGAGGTTGGTGTTCAAGGGGTGAAAAAAACTAAAAAAATGGTGGGTGGTTGTAGGTAGGTTGGGTGGTTGGTGGTTGGAGGGATACCTATACACATGAAGTGCTTTATGAACTGGTTATCACGTAAAACTATCGTCTGTAAACCGACTTTACAGACAACCATGTTTTTAATTTTTTTACGAATGCATAACTTGCTTTATAGTACCTATAATCGCAAGTAAAAAAGAGGCGGTACGGAGTTCGCCGGGTCAGCTAGTTATGTTTATATTTTCCATAGCAAAAGCTATTAAAATGTTTTTAATCTCAGCAACAAAGTCTTCAATAGTACAAGTTGAACGGCTAAACTGATTGAGTTCTCAGTTTTGTTTTTTTTTTTTTTATGAGGATGTTTCAATTAGTCAGTTAGTTTTAATAATAATACCTAAAACTTACATAATGTATATGTATTTCAATGCTTGGAAACAAAAGTATACTGTGATAATCTTTCAGAGCACCCAAAAGATGGCATAAACTGTTTAAATATTAAATTTTTTTTAACAATAGATCCCGTATATCGGGTTTTCCAATGTTTAGCCAAATTTTTTTAGTCTTACCAAATTTTTTCAAATGACTACCTTAACATTTTTGATTTATGTTGTGAGTATTTTTTGAAATGTATTTTATATATAATTGCATTCTTAATTTTTGCCTTAAAATTCACATAACAAACATCTGTACATAAGAATCTTAATTCTATTGGAGGTCTTTGCTTAACGAAATAAGTAGCAAAATTTACGTATCTGATACCACTGTCATTATGCTTAAAATGCTGCAACTAAAAGCTTCTTAAACAAAGAATTTGAACTTTTTTGCTCGGAAACTGTGTTAGCTTTGCAGCATTTGCCCTGGGATGATAGTTTTACTCGAGTTTATTGCATATAAACGTTTTGTAAATTGCAGCCAGATCAGAAAGGCTGAAGAACTTCTTGCATCTATAAAAGAAGCCTAAACGTTTTGCAGCATTCTTGGCATTCTCAAGTATGTGGTCATTTCAAAGAAGGTTGTCACTAATACACATACCGCCATACTGCTTTTGATAGCTTTTTGGCTTCTTTGATACAAGTGCCGTTCATGAATAATGGCAAAGTGGAAGTGGGGTTATTTATCTTTAAGAACAAAAGACAGTATTGAATTTTTGAAGCATTCAACTCCACACAACGTAACGTGTTAAATCAATATAGTACTTCTTTATTTGACAGGCTAATCACTTTTGGTGCATCAAATACTTCAACATATGAGGTTTTTGATAATTCAACTGATTTTAATTTACTAGAAGTGTTAGATTTCATAATAGCCTGCTACGTTACCCCCGTGTTAGACAAAAAATTCAGTTATTTCCAAAATATTAAAAAAAGGCGGTACGGAGTTCGCCGAGTCAGCTAGTAATATAATAATGTGACGAGAAAAAGGGCGCCATATCGCATTGGGCCTAGGGTGCCGTCAAACCTAAATCCACTACTGTGCTTGGTACACAAGAGTGAGAGGCTAAGTAGCATGGGAGAAAATGAGAGCTAGAATATAATAATATTTTTCTTTTCATTCGTTCTCTCTCAGGCTTTTTGCGATACATTAATTTGTTTGATTTATTTGCTTGAAAGTGTCGTGGCGTAAAGAAGTTTAAGGAGATTGACATCTGTCATTATTGTGAGAAGGTTGAAGTTTTTTTGTGCTCTTGATATTTTATTAAAATCTAAGAAAATCAAACGTTATAAACTGATTTTTTAAATCACAACATATCTTTTGAATTATATTTTCATACATAAAGTATTAAATTCGATCAACTAGAAACACAAGGTACGATTTCACTTATTATAATTATTGGGGGATTTTTCAACCAACCGACTTTGAACGTGCATATATGCAATCGAAACGGAATTTGCAAGAAACTTCGCCGGAACAGTCACAAAGTAGCAAGAAAATTCAATTTGAGTACTCCAGCGAGATGGCAGTGGGAAATATGTCAATTGACCAACTAAAAGTTCTTTTGGACGAATGTTTAACTCCAAAATTGAAAGACATAGCAACAAAGAAGGAAGTCTTAGCGGTCTCAAATGACATCCAGTTACTACGGTCTCAAAATGTCTACCTGTTGAACCGAATTTCTAACATGGAAAACTATTGCCAAACTCTGGAGCGTCAGCTTGAAACACTTTCGCGAAAAGAAAATGAAAATTCTGTTGTTGTGCATTTTCCGGCAGAAGGGAAAACCAATAAAGTTGACTTTGCCAAACAAACTTGTATAGGTCTTCTCCAGCTCCAAGAAAATGCGGATTTGCCTATTAAACAAACACAAGAATTCACAAATCGCAACACAAACAAAACCACAGTTATTATCAACTTTCATCCCGGCGACACTGTAAACAAATTAATCGAAGCTACACCGAAACTAAGAAACACTGGTATTGTCATTCATCGCGAGCAGTCATTGATTACACGCCAAAAAAGAAGTGCACTTTACCAAATCAAAACTAAATTGTTAGATTTGGCACCTGCAGCAAAGATTGTTATAAGAGGAGTTAAACTTAACGTAAACAATCTTTCGTTTTCATATAACTTTTCGCGAGGCTTAATTGTAAACAACGCAGATGAATTGACGTTTATAAAAAACACGTTTGGAGATTGTGGATTGCAGTTCTTTGACATAGACAACATCAACAACAACAAACGTCAGAATCAGAACTATGCGATGACAGCGCCAGTTGTTTCACGAGGAGAATGCAGCATACAACACAATCAACATCGAATTCAAAGTTAGGGTAGTGTTGCCGTCTGCCATTTAAATTTACAAATTTTATGTTATAATGTGTCTGGGCTAAAAAACAAATTATTAATTCCAGATTTTTTTAAATTTATTCTTTCTTTTGATATTATTATTTTAATTGAAACATTTCTTGAAGAAGGTAGTGAATCACAATTAATAAAATATTTTAAAGATTTCTCTGTTAAATTTATACCAGCTACTAGAAGTAACGTTTTTGGTAGAGCTAGCGGTGGCATTTTAATCGCATACAAATGTAATTTAAATAACTTTATAAAAATTAAGTCGATAAGTAGGAAAACTGTTATAGAGTTAAACCACAGGCATGATCACTATTACATTATTCCAATCTATCTTAATTGTAACAATTGGATAAGTGATTTTAATGATTTATTAACCTTTTTCAATGAAAATGAGCTGCAAAATATTTTGGTACTTGGTGATCTAAATGGAAGAATCGGTAGTTTTCAAAACCCAGCTTCTCTGGTACAAAACGTTTCGCATGTGTTTGAAAGTGTAAGAAACTCTATGGATGAGACGGTTAATAGGTGCGGGAGGCAACTTGTAGATTTTATTGAAGATTTTGGATTTTTAGTTCTAAATGGGATAACTAAAAGTGACAAAAGAGGTGAACTTACTTCGTTTCGGGTCAAGGCACTTCAGTAATCGATTATTGCTTGGCGAGGGGTAATTGGATTAGTTTTATTGAGGATTTTGAAGTTCCACCTGCAATTTACTCTGCCCATTTGCCAACAGTTACATCGCTTAAGTTTAAAGATCTGTCGTTGATGCCGAGAAACGCAATTAACAGCATAAAATGGAAAGTCAATCGTGCTGATGTGTATAAGCGAAGACTTGATGCACAATTAATTCACCTTCCTGCTCAGGAACATCGAAATTGTGACCAAACCGTTGAAATTATTTCAAATTGTATTAGAGAGGCTTCGATTTCGAAAAAATCTCATTCTGGGAGTAAATTTGTTGCGGAGTGGTTTGACTGGGAATGTAGGAAACTTCGTAGAAAATCTTTCTCCTATCTGAACCTTTTCAGGAAGACCAGTTCAATATTTTTTAAATCGCTCTATTTAGAATCGAATAAGCTCTATAAAAATCTGTGTATTCAAAAACAGAAAAAATATATTAGTGATGTCGCTGTCACCCTTTCAACCTGTAAGGACTCAAAAGCTTTCTGGTCAAAGGTGAGACTGCTAGGTGGCTGTAAAACCTTATCATCTTCAGGTATTGAAGTTGAAAAACTTGCAGACTACTTTGAAGAGCTCCTGAACCCTGTTTCAACTCACTTAACATTCCAGTATGCCTTACCTCTAGTTTTAGTCCCTGAGCTTGACGGGCCAATTACAATAAGAGAGTTACAAGAAACGCTCAAATCAATGAAAAATGATAAAGCCGCAGGAATTGATGGCGTTCCTGTAGAATTTTATAAGAATTCAACACTGAATTTCTTGGAACTAATTAACTCTTTTTTTAACAGTCTTTTAGAAGAGGAAACAATCCCAAAAACATTTTTAAAAGCATGGATTTGCGCAATTTTTAAAAAAGGAGATTTACAGCTTCCAAGCAATTACAGGGGTATATCGGTTCTACCTTGTCTTAGAAAAATATTCACCCATCTTTTATATCATAGGTTGACGAGATGGGTTGAAGAGAACAAACTCCTTAGTATTTTTCAAGCTGGTTTTCGCGCGGGACTATCCACGGTGGATCATATATTTGCTCTCACAAGTGTAGTCAAAATGTTTTTAGACAAGAAAAAAAAATTATATGCTTTTTTTGTCGATTTTAGGGCGGCTTTTGATACGGTGAACAGAGCTTCTTTGATCTATAAGCTTTCAACGTTAGGTTTATCGACAAAGTTTCTCAATATATACAAGCTACTTATTACCGATACTTCTGCTGCTGTTTGGAATGGAATATCAATGTCCATATTTTTTAATACAAGAGCTGGTGTTCCTCAAGGTTGTGGGTTAAGTCCAATTATGTTTGCATTGTTTATTGATGATGTATCCAAAGATTTCCCGGGAGGAGTTAAATGTGGAGAAACTATAATAAAGATGCTTCTATATGCGGACGATATAGTTATATTGGCAGATAATCCCATAACTTTGCAGCTTCAAATAAATAAGCTCAAGCGATTTTGCGACTTATGGGAGCTCTCAATTAATGTCACAAAATCAAAAATAATGATTTTTGAAAGCACTCAGCGAAGAAGACTTCCGCAAGAAAAATGGTTTTTAGAGCGTGATCCATTACAAATTGTCAGCGAGTATAAATACTTAGGATTCCTGATAACATACAACCTTGATCTTCGACCACATGTTAAAGAAAAATGCATTGCAGCAAAAACAGCAATAAATCGAATGTGGAAAAAAATTTTTTCCAACAAATATGTTGATGGATCTGCAAAGTTTAGAGTATTTGATGCAACCATAAGTACATGCCTTTGCTATGCAAATCAGGTATTTGGGTATCAAAACATTGAAGGTTTTGAAGTAGTTCAACGTTTTTTCTTCAAACGCATTTTTAAACTTGCCAGTTCTACACCCAATTATGCTATCCACGTCGAATCCGGTTTACCTCAAATATTCCTAAAGAATTTAAAATCAAATGCTGATTATATAATAAGAGTAATGAATAGACACGACTCAAACCTTCAAAAACAAATTATGCAATACGCACTCCGATGTCAGTTATCACCTTTCAAGGAATGGAATGAGTTGGCTGATCGACACGGCTTGAATCTCGATCTCAATAATACAGCTCAGACCAACTGGCAGGACGCGTTCTATAGATGTATAGCTAAGGTAGATGACTCCCTTTATCTTCAATGTCTGAATAGGGCTCAAACATCTACAACAAGATTATTGTACAAAGATTTGAACCACATACTGTACCAAAGTAATTATTTTAATGAAAAACTTTCCTTTGACCAAATGAGTGTTATTTTTAAAGCAAGAACCGAGATGCTTAATTTAAATTATAAACCACACAGAAGTGACCTTCGCCCGATATGTAGTCTGTGTAACCTCAATGAAATTGAAAATACATACCACTTTATAGCTGTATGCCCAATATTGCAAGAAATCCGCAGGCTTTATTTTTCAAAGAGCTTTCTTACACTTGAGAATACAAAGCAGGTTTTGAATGGGTATTCAGATTGGAAAATTCTCTGTCTTTATATTAATCATGCCTTAGGCTACCGTAACAGTTTTATAGACTGATTGATCAAATCAAAAATGTAGATTTTGTATAATAAATTGAAAATAAATTTGATAATTGTATTTTTTGTGTTTAATTGATTCAAACGAAAATGTAATGTTTTTCTCTAATTTTTCTAAAACTTTGTTTTCTTTAACTTTTTCTATTTTGAAGAAAAAAAAAACTCGAAATAAGTCAATCCAGGCAGACGGCAAAATTTGCCATGCAATTATTCTTAGTTATATATAAAATTGTAAAATATCGAGAAGTTTAATAAAGAATTTATAATAATAATAAATAAATAATAAAGAAGTTTAAAGAAGTTTTGTGTTTTAATATGTACACAAAAAAAGATTCTCTGCATAGTATTTTTTTTTTTTTTTGATACCGGAGGACACCCAACTCCACTGAAGAGAAAAGTTCTACGATCTTCTAGAGAAGATAAATGATAATTGGTGTCTTTAATTTGAAAATTTAAAACGAGAGTAAACTTTTCAAATTGAAAATTGTG
The DNA here is from genome assembly GCA_916050605.2 of Platycheirus albimanus. Taxonomy (NCBI): domain Eukaryota; kingdom Metazoa; phylum Arthropoda; class Insecta; order Diptera; family Syrphidae; genus Platycheirus; species Platycheirus albimanus. The sequence goes on from OU696696.1 coordinate 341,600,448, forward strand.
TATGTTATGAATCGATTCAAAAAACACACGCTACATTGATTGATAGCAACCAATTAGAGAATTTTCAGTTCTAATAAAAATTTCAATTTAACTAAGTAAGTGTATTTATTTATTTTTCTGAGTGAATTACGTTTTTTCGTACTAGTTGATTGTCATTTCGATCAAAATGGAACAAATTGTTTATCCATTGTATATATTTTTATAATAATTTCATGGAACATGTTTATCTGTTTGTGAACATCGCCAATGGCGGCGCTAGTTGTATTATCTACTTTACAACAAATGTCTGTGTTGTTGTTTTTGCTTCCAATGGCAAACAAAAACCACTCCTAATTCGCCAATCATGTGTTTGTGAACTTCGTCCATAGATGGCGCACCTAATGTTCTAATTTCTTACACAAATACACTTACACTCCTTTTTTGGCTCAATTTCACTAATACAACTGTGTTGCTCCACAAAATGCTTGTTTAGCCGTCTGTTTGACATCTTTAGCGAAACTTTTATTATTCGACAATGCCGAAGATTAATACACTGCTACGGGCAGATAAACACATTTTTTTTTTTGTGAAATGTCAAACAGATATTTTTTCTGATCGCTATAAACGCTTATCAAGAAAAAAAACTTCAGTTTTCATGATGATGCAACTTTTTCGGTTTGGTTTTTCTGATCGCTATAACTGGCCCCAAACGATTTGAAAGTCGGAAAGCACAACCTGGCAGGAGATGTCGGTGCTTAGAATTTGGACTGCTACGGACAACGGACTGCACTTTTTTTTTTTTTTTTTTTTTTTTTTTTTTTGATTTTCGATAGTTTAAAAAAAAGGAATTGGCTTTAGAAACACTGGGAAGGGATGGATTTTTCTAACACTATTTTCTAATATTATTTTGAAATCTAGAAAATTCAATATATTCACACACTCCAACGAGTTTCAAAATGTTTTTGTTTCAAAAAGTTTTCAAAAAAAACTTTTTTTTCTTACTCTGGTGGAACGTATTTAGCAAATGAAATAATATTGAATACTTAGTTTTTCCAAGAAAACACTGAAACCAATTTAAAAAAAAACATTTCTCTAAATCATTTTCTTATCAAAATAGTTGCATTTGGAATCTGGCGTTATTTCGCTCAGCGGTATATCACGGCGGCATCTTCTTAATGCGTTAAGATCCAACAGATTATTTTTAATCCAAGTACACAAACAAATCCATGATGTACTCCCTGTACAATATTTCGCAGATAAATAAAATATCTTGCATCAAAAAAATTATTGTTGACCTCTTTAATGTCAGGACTTATGGACTAGACGAAAACCTTCTAATTCAGTCGTTTCTAAATTCTAAAGACTGTTGGCAAATTATATTAATTTATATTAGTCCTTTATGGCTAAGAATCCACAACAGTGAAGTTGTATATATTTGTCTATCTTTCGGGATCGTGGTACATAGAACGTTAGACGGTATCTGCTTTATATTTCAACAAATTAGCTGGAGAAAACTCCATAGAAAGATCTGCCATATTCTTAGTGAGAGAGTTAAATCTGTCCACATCCTTCTGAGTTAACTAATGCTATGACATAAAGGGCTAAATCTCATTTACAGTTGGTGTATCCCTTTCTTGCCTTAGTCCCAGCATGACCAAACAAAATCCTTCTTCTTTAATCGGTTTCCTGCCGTGTGTTTTCTCTTTTGTGTGCATTAAAGGTGTTTTGTCGGAATTCTTAGAATCAAAAAAGACGACCGACGACTGGCAACGACCAACGGATGTCACCAACGACTACCGATACGATACCAACTTACTACGGATGGACAAAGATGGTTCGTTATGCAATGAAGAATCTTTTCTTCATTAACTGCACTCACAGCAGGAGAAAATGTCTGTTAAAGTTCTGACACAGTTGCGTGTTTCGGAAAACGAAAAACTAATTGAATTACGACCAAGACCAGTTGTATAAAACTATATATACGAGTACAATATACATGCACAAAAATGTATCCCCTTTGGTGGTCCTTCCTGTGTCGTCTTCGTCATCCTTTCACAGCTATAAATTACATGTTGTAGTTGTATATTTATCCGCATTAATGGTTGGTATAAAGTTTTCCTTTTCTTGTTTAAAATATTGTATGAGAAGTTAAATTTCTATTTATTTTTGGCATCAAGGTAAAGACACACTGTGAGCCTTAAGGGGATGACTGTGTTGCTTTAACCTTTGACACAAAATAGCTGTGTCTTTGATTTAATTATACTCTGTAACTATGTATATACATATATGTATATACTAATATGCTGCCTGCCGCCACTGCCTGTCGCTGCCAGAGGGTTGACGACATCACACTGATCCCGTTCGTCAGTAGGGAAATATTGTATATAAGAATTTGAAGTAAAACTTTTGGAAATATGCTCTCTGATAAAATGATGATGTGTGCAGCAGGACGAAATGAAATGAAAGAAAGAAAGAATAATTTAGAAAATATTGAAAACATCTTTCAAAGGAGATGAAGGTTGTGAAATTAATGAAAAAGTTAAACTTGAAGAGAAAAATCAACATAATTTCAAAAGTCAAAAGTACATATATGAAAGATGAATTATATGTAAGTCGACATGAATGTGATGAGTGCGGAAAAAGGAGATTTGATGATATCTGCATCTTTTTTTTGCAGGCAGTCAGTTGAGTTCAATGTCAGTGATGTACAAAAACAATTCAAGATTTCTTTTTTAATTCTATTCTAAATAAAATATGGAGAAATAAAATTTAATTTTTAAAAAATACTGCATTTGGGTTTTTAGTGGAAGATGTCTAATTTAATGATAGTAAAATTTAATGCTCGAGTTTGTTGCTGAAAGTATTTTTGTTTAAAAAAGTGTAAAGGATTTCACACATTAATGGTTGCTTTTTAAAATCAAGGATTATTTTAATAGGTTAATTATTAGTTGGCTCAAGCAACTTAATAGTATGTTCGGACACTCAATGGCATTTAGGAGTCTTATATTATGTATGTATACCCTCTAAATTAATCTAAAACGTGTCAACAAATAATAAATACTTTAGTAGGGGTTTGAAATGTTAATTAAATGTTAATGTTAGAAAGTCTCCATTGACCCGAGCCCCAACGTCATTCTGTAATGCACATATATTGCAATAGTGAGGAGTGCACGTGTAACAACATATCTATGCTTCTCACAATAAAAAGCTGCTGCCCATTAATGTCTACATGAAAGAAACGGCAGTGAAAAATACCCCAAGAATAAGTCAATCTCACTATTGGAGGAATTTTTTAGGGATACACTAACAAATATTACGAAATTACATACACATACACATACACATACACATACATATACACATACACATACCAACACATACACATACACATACACATACACATACACATACACATACACATACACATACACATACACATACACATACACATACACATACACATACACATACACATACACATACACATACACATACACATACACATACACATACACATACACATACACATCACATACACATACACATACACATACACATACACATACACATACACATACACATACACATACACATACACATACACATACACATACACATACACATACACATACACATACACATACACATACACATACACATACACATACACATACACATACACATACACATACACATACACAACACATACACATACACATACACATACACATACACATACACATACACATACACATACACATACACATACACATACACATACACATACACATACACATACACATACACATACACATACACATACACATACACATACACATACACATACACATACACATACACATACACATACACATACACATACACATACACATACACATACACATACACATACACATACACATACACATACACATACACATACACATACACATACACATACACATACACATACACATACACATACACATACACATACACATACACATACACATACACATACACATACACATACACATACACATACACATACACATACACATACACATACACATACACATACACATACACATACACATACACATACACATACACATACACATACACATACACATACACATACACATACACATACACATACACATACACATACACATACACATACACATACACATACACATACACATACACATACACATACACATACACATACACATACACATACACATACACATACACATACACATACACATACACATACACATACACATACACATACACATACACATACACATACACATACACATACACATACACATACACATACACATACACATACACATACACATACACATACACATACACATACACATACACATACACATACACATACACATACACATACACATACACATACACATACACATACACATACACATACACATACACATACACATACACATACACATACACATACACATACACATACACATACACATACACATACACATACACATACACATACACATACACATACACATACACATACACATACACATACACATACACATACACATACACATACACATACACATACACATACACATACACATACACATACACATACACATACACATACACATACACATACACATACACATACACATACACATACACATACACATACACATACACATACACATACACATACACATACACATACACATACACATACACATACACATACACATACACATACACATACACATACACATACACATACACATACACATACACATACACATACACATACACATACACATACACATACACATACACATACACATACACATACACATACACATACACATACACATACACATACACATACACATACACATACACATACACATACACATACACATACACATACACATACACATACACATACACATACACATACACATACACATACACATACACATACACATACACATACACATACACATACACATACACATACACATACACATACACATACACATACACATACACATACACATACACATACACATACACATACACATACACATACACATACACATACACATACACATACACATACACATACACATACACATACACATACACATACACATACACATACACATACACATACACATACACATACACATACACATACACATACACATACACATACACATACACATACACATACACATACACATACACATACACATACACATACACATACACATACACATACACATACACATACACATACACATACACATACACATACACATACACATACACATACACATACACATACACATACACATACACATACACATACACATACACATACACATACACATACACATACACATACACATACACATACACATACACATACACATACACATACACATACACATACACATACACATACACATACACATACACATACACATACACATACACATACACATACACATACACATACACATACACATACACATACACATACACATACACATACACATACACATACACATACACATACACATACACATACACATACACATACACATACACATACACATACACATACACATACACATACACATACACATACACATACACATACACATACACATACACATACACATACACATACACATACACATACACATACACATACACATACACATACACATACACATACACATACACATACACATACACATACACATACACATACACATACACATACACATACACATACACATACACATACACATACACATACACATACACATACACATACACATACACATACACATACACATACACATACACATACACATACACATACACATACACATACACATACACATACACATACACATACACATACACATACACATACACATACACATACACATACACATACACATACACATACACATACACATACACATACACATACACATACACATACACATACACATACACATACACATACACATACACATACACATACACATACACATACACATACACATACACATAACATAACATACACATACACATACACATACACATACACATACACATACACATACACATACACATACACATACACATACACATACACATACACATACACATACACATACACATACACATACACATACACATACACATACACATACACATACACATACACATACACATACACATACACATACACATACACATACACATACACATACACATACACATACACATACACATACACATACACATACACATACACATACACATACACATACACATACACATACACATACACATACACATACACATACACATACACATACACATACACATACACATACACATACACATACACATACACATACACATACACATACACATACACATACACATACACATACACATACACATACACATACACATACACATACACATACACATACACATACACATACACATACACATACACATACACATACACATACACATACACATACACATACACATACACATACACATACACATACACATACACATACACATACACATACACATACACATACACATACACATACACATACACATACACATACACATACACATACACATACACATACACATACACATACACATACACATACACATACACATACACATACACATACACATACACATACACATACACATACACATACACATACACATACACATACACATACACATACACATACACATACACATACACATACACATACACATACACATACACATACACATACACATACACATACACATACACATACACATACACATACACATACACATACACATACACATACACATACACATACACATACACATACACATACACATACACATACACATACACATACACATCACATACACATACACATACACATACACATACACATACAACACATACACATACACATACACATACACATACACATACACATACACATACACATACACATACACATACACATACACATACACATACACATACACATACACATACACATACACATACACATACACATACACATACACATACACATACACATACACATACACATACACATACACATACACATACACATACACATACACATACACATACACATACACATACACATACACATACACATACACATACACATACACATACACATACACATACACATACACATACACATACACATACACATACACATACACATACACATACACATACACATACACATACACATACACATACACATACACATACACATACACATACACATACACATACACATACACATACACATACACATACACATACACATACACATACACATACACATACACATACACATACACATACACATACACATACACATACACATACACATACACATACACATACACATACACATACACATACACATACACATACACATACACATACACATACACATACACATACACATACACATACACATACACATACACATACACATACACATACACATACACATACACATACACATACACATACACATACACATACACATACACATACACATACACATACACATACACATACACATACACATACACATACACATACACATACACATACACATACACATACACATACACATACACATACACATACACATACACATACACATACACATACACATACACATACACATACACATACACATACACATACACATACACATACACATACACATACACATACACATACACATACACATACACATACACATACACATACACATACACATACACATACACATACACATACACATACACATACACATACACATACACATACACATACACATACACATACACATACACATACACATACACATACACATACACATACACATACACATACACATACACATACACATACACATACACATACACATACACATACACATACACATACACATACACATACACATACACATACACATACACATACACATACACATACACATACACATACACATACACATACACATACACATACACATACACATACACATACACATACACATACACATACACATACACATACACATACACATACACATACACATACACATACACATACACATACACATACACATACACATACACATACACATACACATACACATACACATACACATACACATACACATACACATACACATACACATACACATACACATACACATACACATACACATACACATACACATACACATACACATACACATACACATACACATACACATACACATACACATACACATACACATACACATACACATACACATACACATACACATACACATACACATACACATACACATACACATACACATACACATACACATACACATACACATACACATACACATACACATACACATACACATACACATACACAAACCCATAACCATACACATACACATACACATACACATACACATACACATACACATACACATACACATACACATACACATACACATACACATACACATACACATACACATACACATACACATACACATACACATACACATACACATACACATACACATACACATACACATACACATACACATACACATACACATACACATACACATACACATACACATACACATACACATACACATACACATACACATACACATACACATACACATACACATACACATACACATACACATACACATACACATACACATACACATACACATACACATACACATACACATACACATACACATACACATACACATACACATACACATACACATACACATACACATACACATACACATACACATACACATACACATACACATACACATACACATACACATACACATACACATACACATACACATACACATACACATACACATACACATACACATACACATACACATACACATACACATACACATACACATACACATACACATACACATACACATACACATACACATACACATACACATACACATACACATACACATACACATACACATACACATACACATACACATACACATACACATACACATACACATACACATACACATACACATACACATACACATACACATACACATACACATACACATACACATACACATACACATACACATACACATACACATACACATACACATACACATACACATACACATACACATACACATACACATACACATACACATACACATACACATACACATACACATACACATACACATACACATACACATACACATACACATACACATACACATACACATACACATACACATACACATACACATACACATACACATACACATACACATACACATACACATACACATACACATACACATACACATACACATACACATACACATACACATACACATACACATACACATACACATACACATACACATACACATACACATACACATACACATACACATACACATACACATACACATACACATACACATACACATACACATACACATACACATACACATACACATACACATACACATACACATACACATACACATACACATACACATACACATACACATACACATACACATACACATACACATACACATACACATACACATACACATACACATACACATACACATACACATACACATACACATACACATACACATACACATACACATACACATACACATACACATACACATACACATACACATACACATACACATACACATACACATACACATACACATACACATACACATACACATACACATACACATACACATACACATACACATACACATACACATACACATACACATACACATACACATACACATACACATACACATACACATACACATACACATACACATACACATACACATACACATACACATACACATACACATACACATACACATACACATACACATACACATACACATACACATACACATACACATACACATACACATACACATACACATACACATACACATACACATACACATACACATACACATACACATACACATACACATACACATACACATACACATACACATACACATACACATACACATACACATACACATACACATACACATACACATACACATACACATACACATACACATACACATACACATACACATACACATACACATACACATACACATACACATACACATACACATACACATACACATACACATACACATACACATACACATACACATACACATACACATACACATACACATACACATACACATACACATACACATACACATACACATACACATACACATACACATACACATACACATACACATACACATACACATACACATACACATACACATACACATACACATACACATACACATACACATACACATACACATACACATACACATACACATACACATACACATACACATACACATACACATACACATACACATACACATACACATACACATACACATACACATACACATACACATACACATACACATACACATACACATACACATACACATACACATACACATACACATACACATACACATACACATACACATACACATACACATACACATACACATACACATACACATACACATACACATACACATACACATACACATACACATACACATACACATACACATACACATACACATACACATACACATACACATACACATACACATACACATACACATACACATACACATACACATACACATACACATACACATACACATACACATACACATACACATACACATACACATACACATACACATACACATACACATACACATACACATACACATACACATACACATACACATACACATACACATACACATACACATACACATACACATACACATACACATACACATACACATACACATACACATACACATACACATACACATACACATACACATACACATACACATACACATACACATACACATACACATACACATACACATACACATACACATACACATACACATACACATACACATACACATACACATACACATACACATACACATACACATACACATACACATACACATACACATACACATACACATACACATACACATACACATACACATACACATACACATACACATACACATACACATACACATACACATACACATACACATACACATACACATACACATACACATACACATACACATACACATACACATACACATACACATACACATACACATACACATACACATACACATACACATACACATACACATACACATACACATACACATACACATACACATACACATACACATACACATACACATACACATACACATACACATACACATACACATACACATACACATACACATACACATACACATACACATACACATACACATACACATACACATACACATACACATACACATACACATACACATACACATACACATACACATACACATACACATACACATACACATACACATACACATACACATACACATACACATACACATACACATACACATACACATACACATACACATACACATACACATACACATACACATACACATACACATACACATACACATACACATACACATACACATACACATACACATACACATACACATACACATACACATACACATACACATACACATACACATACACATACACATACACATACACATACACATACACATACACATACACATACACATACACATACACATACACATACACATACACATACACATACACATACACATACACATACACATACACATACACATACACATACACATACACATACACATACACATACACATACACATACACATACACATACACATACACATACACATACACATACACATACACATACACATACACATACACATACACATACACATACACATACACATACACATACACATACACATACACATACACATACACATACACATACACATACACATACACATACACATACACATACACATACACATACACATACACATACACATACACATACACATACACATACACATACACATACACATACACATACACATACACATACACATACACATACACATACACATACACATACACATACACATACACATACACATACACATACACATACACATACACATACACATACACATACACATACACATACACATACACATACACATACACATACACATACACATACACATACACATACACATACACATACACATACACATACACATACACATACACATACACATACACATACACATACACATACACATACACATACACATACACATACACATACACATACACATACACATACACATACACATACACATACACATACACATACACATACACATACACATACACATACACATACACATACACATACACATACACATACACATACACATACACATACACATACACATACACATACACATACACATACACATACACATACACATACACATACACATACACATACACATACACATACACATACACATACACATACACATACACATACACATACACATACACATACACATACACATACACATACACATACACATACACATACACATACACATACACATACACATACACATACACATACACATACACATACACATACACATACACATACACATACACATACACATACACATACACATACACATACACATACACATACACATACACATACACATACACATACACATACACATACACATACACATACACATACACATACACATACACATACACATACACATACACATACACATACACATACACATACACATACACATACACATACACATACACATACACATACACATACACATACACATACACATACACATACACATACACATACACATACACATACACATACACATACACATACACATACACATACACATACACATACACATACACATACACATACACATACACATACACATACACATACACATACACATACACATACACATACACATACACATACACATACACATACACATACACATACACATACACATACACATACACATACACATACACATACACATACACATACACATACACATACACATACACATACACATACACATACACATACACATACACATACACATACACATACACATACACATACACATACACATACACATACACATACACATACACATACCATACACATACACATACACATACACATACACATACACATACACATACACATACACATACACATACACATACACATACACATACACATACACATACACATACACATACACATACACATACACATACACATACACATACACATACACATACACATACACATACCATACACATACACATACACATACACATACACATACACATACACAAACACATACACATACACATACACATACACATACACATACACATACACATACACTACACATACACATACACATACACATACACATACACATACACATACACATACACATACACATACACATACACATACACATACACATACACATACACATACACATACACATACACATACACATACACATACACAACACATACACATACACATACACATACACATACACATACACATACACATACACATACACATACACATACACATACACATACACATACACATACACATACACATACACATACACATACACATACACATACACATACACATACACATACACATACACATACACATACACATACACATACACATACACATACACATACACAACACAACACATACACATACACAAACACATACACATACACATACACATACACATACACATACACATACACATACACATACACATACACATACACATACACATACACATACACATACACATACACATACACATACACATACACATACACATACACATACACATACACATACACATACACATACACATACACATACACATACACATACACATACACATACACATACACATACACATACACATACACATACACAAACACATACACATACACATACACATACACATACACATACACATACACATACACATACACATACACATACACATACACATACACATACACATACACATACACATACACATACACATACACATACACATACACATACACATACCAACATACACATACACATACACATACACATACACATACCAACACATACACATACACATACACATACACATACACATACACATACACATACACATACACATACACATACACATACACATACACATACACATACACATACACATACACATACACATACACATACACATACACATACACATACACATACACATACACATACACATACACATACACATACACATACACATACACATACACATACACATACACATACACATACACATACACATACACATACACATACACATACACATACACATACACATACACATACACAACACATACACATACACATACACATACCATACACATACACATACACATACCACATACACATACACATACACATACACATACACATACACATACACATACACATACACATACACATACACATACACATACACATACACATACACATACACATACACATACACATACACAACATACACATACACATACACATACACATACACATACACATACACATACACATACACATACACATACACAACACATACACATACACATACACATACACATACACATACACATACACATACACATACACATACACATACACATACACATACACATACACATACACATACACATACACATACACATACACATACACATACACATACACATACACATACACATACACATACACATACACATACACATACACATACACATACACATACACATACACATACACATACACATACACATACACATACACATACACATACACATACACATACACATACACATACACATACACATACACATACACATACACATACACATACACATACACATACACATACACATACACATACACATACACATACACATACACATACACATACACATACACATACACATACACATACACATACACATACACATACACATACACATACACATACACATACACATACACATACACATACACATACACATACACATACACATACACATACACATACACATACACATACACATACACATACACATACACATACAATACACATACACATACACATACACATACACATACACATACACATACACATACACATACACATACACATACACATACACATACACATACACATACACATACACATACACATACACATACACATACACATACACATACACATACACATACACATACACATACACATACACATACACATACACATACACATACACATACACATACACATACACATACACATACACATACACATACACATACACATACACATACACATACACATACACATACACATACACATACACATACACATACACATACACATACACATACACATACACATACACATACACATACACATACACATACACATACACATACACATACACATACACATACACATACACATACACATACACATACACATACACATACACATACACATACACATACACATACACATACACATACACATACACATACACATACACATACACATACACATACACATACACATACACATACACATACACATACACATACACATACACATACACATACACATACACATACACATACACATACACATACACATAC
>OU696696.1:341616713-341782568 GCA_916050605.2 Platycheirus albimanus
ACACATACACATACACATACACATACACATACACATACACATACACATACACATACACATACACATACACATACACATACACATACACATACACATACACATACACATACACATACACATACACATACACATACACATACACATACACATACACATACACATACACATACACATACACATACACATACACATACACATACACATACACATACACATACACATACACATACACATACACATACACATACACATACACATACACATACACATACACATACACATACACATACACATACACATACACATACACATACACATACACATACACATACACATACACATACACATACACATACACATACACATACACATACACATACACATACACATACACATACACATACACATACACATACACATACACATACACATACACATACACATACACATACACATACACATACACATACACATACACATACACATACACATACACATACACATACACATACACATACACATACACATACACATACACATACACATACACATACACATACACATACACATACACATACACATACACATACACATACACATACACATACACATACACATACACATACACATACACATACACATACACATACACATACACATACACATACACATACACATACACATACACATACACATACACATACACATACACATACACATACACATACACATACACATACACATACACATACACATACACATACACATACACATACACATACACATACACATACACATACACATACACATACACATACACATACACATACACATACACATACACATACACATACACATACACATACACATACACATACACATACACATACACATACACATACACATACACATACACATACACATACACATACACATACACATACACATACACATACACATACACATACACATACACATACACATACACATACACATACACATACACATACACATACACATACACATACACATACACATACACATACACATACACATACACATACACATACACATACACATACACATACACATACACATACACATACACATACACATACACATACACATACACATACACATACACATACACATACACATACACATACACATACACATACACATACACATACACATACACATACACATACACATACACATACACATACACATACACATACACATACACATACACATACACATACACATACACATACACATACACATACACATACACATACACATACACATACACATACACATACACATACACATACACATACACATACACATACACATACACATACACATACACATACACATACACATACACATACACATACACAACACATACACATCATACACATACACATACACATACACATACACATACACATACACATACACATACACATACACATACACATACACATACACATACACATACACATACACATACACATACACATACACATACACATACACATACACATACACATACACATACACATACACATACACATACACATACACATACACATACACATACACATACACATACACATACACATACACATACACATACACATACACATACACATACACATACACATACACATACACATACACATACACATACACATACACATACACATACACATACACATACACATACACTACATACACATACACATACACATACACATACACATACACATACACATACACATACACATACACATACACATACACATACACATACACATACACATACACATACACATACACATACACATACACATACACATACACATACACATACACATACACATACACATACACATACACATACACATACACATACACATACACATACACATACACATACACATACACATACACATACACATACACATACACATACACATACACATACACATACACATACACATACACATACACATACACATACACATACACATACACATACACATACACATACACATACACATACACATACACATACACATACACATACACATACACATACACATACACATACACATACACATACACATACACATACACATACACATACACATACACATACACATACACATACACATACACATACACATACACATACACATACACATACACATACACATACACATACACATACACATACACATACACATACACATACACATACACATACACATACACATACACATACACATACACATACACATACACATACACATACACATACACATACACATACACATACACATACACATACACATACACATACACATACACATACACATACACATACACATACACATACACATACACATACACATACACATACACATACACATACACATACACATACACATACACATACACATACACATACACATACACATACACATACACATACACATACACATACACATACACATACACATACACATACACATACACATACACATACACATACACATACACATACACATACACATACACATACACATACACATACACATACACATACACATACACATACACATACACATACACATACACATACACATACACATACACATACACATACACATACACATACACATACACATACACATACACATACACATACACATACACATACACATACACATACACATACACATACACATACACATACACATACACATACACATACACATACACATACACATACACATACACATACACATACACATACAACACATACACATACACATACACATACACATACACATACACATACACATACACATACACATACACATACACATACACATACACATACACATACACATACACATACACATACACATACACATACACATACACATACACATACACATACACATACACATACACATACACATACACATACACATACACATACACATACACATACACATACACATACACATACACATACACATACACATACACATACACATACACATACACATACACATACACATACACATACACATACACATACACATACACATACACATACACATACACATACACATACACAAACACATACACATACACATACACATACACATACAAACACATACACATACACAACACATACACATACACATACACATACACATACACATACACATACACATACACATACACATACACATACACATACACATACACATACACATACACATACACATACACATACACATACACATACACATACACATACACATACACATACACATACACATACACATACACATACACATACACATACACATACACATACACATACACATACACATACACATACACATACACATACACATACACATACACATACACATACACATACACATACACATACACATACACATACACATACACATACACATACACATACACATACACATACACATACACATACACATACACATACACATACACATACACATACACATACACATACACATACACATACACATACACATACACATACACATACACATACACATACACATACACATACACATACACATACACATACACATACACATACACATACACATACACATACACATACACATACACATACACATACACATACACATACACATACACATACACATACACATACACATACACATACACATACACATACACATACACATACACATACACATACACATACACATACACATACACATACACATACACATACACATACACATACACATACACATACACATACACATACACATACACATACACATACACATACACATACACATACACATACACATACACATACACATACACATACACATACACATACACATACACATACACATACACATACACATACACATACACATACACATACACATACACATACACATACACATACACATACACATACACATACACATACACATACACATACACATACACATACACATACACATACACATACACATACACATACACATACACATACACATACACATACACATACACATACACATACACATACACATACACATACACATACACATACACATACACATACACATACACATACACATACACATACACATACACATACACATACACATACACATACACATACACATACACATACACATACACATACACATACACATACACATACACATACACATACACATACACATACACATACACATACACATACACATACACATACACATACACATACACATACACATACACATACACATACACATACACATACACATACACATACACATACACATACACATACACATACACATACACATACACATACACATACACATACACATACACATACACATACACATACACATACACATACACATACACATACACATACACATACACATACACATACACATACACATACACATACACATACACATACACATACACATACACATACACATACACATACACATACACATACACATACACATACACATACACATACACATACACATACACATACACATACACATACACATACACATACACATACACATACACATACACATACACATACACATACACATACACATACACATACACATACACATACACATACACATACACATACACATACACATACACATACACATACACATACACATACACATACACATACACATACACATACACATACACATACACATACACATACACATACACATACACATACACATACACATACACATACACATACACATACACATACACATACACATACACATACACATACACATACACATACACATACACATACACATACACATACACATACACATACACATACACATACACATACACATACACATACACATACACATACACATACACATACACATACACATACACATACACATACACATACACATACACATACACATACACATACACATACACATACACATACACATACACATACACATACACATACACATACACATACACATACACATACACATACACATACACATACACATACACATACACATACACATACACATACACATACACATACACATACACATACACATACACATACACATACACATACACATACACATACACATACACATACACATACACATACACATACACATACACATACACATACACATACACATACACATACACATACACATACACATACACATACACATACACATACACATACACATACACATACACATACACATACACATACACATACACATACACATACACATACACATACACATACACATACACATACACATACACATACACATACACATACACATACACATACACATACACATACACATACACATACACATACACATACACATACACATACACATACACATACACATACACATACACATACACATACACATACACATACACATACACATACACATACACATACACATACACATACACATACACATACACATACACATACACATACACATACACATACACATACACATACACATACACATACACATACACATACACATACACATACACATACACATACACATACACATACACATACACATACACATACACATACACATACACATACACATACACATACACATACACATACACATACACATACACATACACATACACATACACATACACATACACATACACATACACATACACATACACATACACATACACATACACATACACATACACATACACATACACATACACATACACATACACATACACATACACATACACATACACATACACATACACATACACATACACATACACATACACATACACATACACATACACATACACATACACATACACATACACATACACATACACATACACATACACATACACATACACATACACATACACATACACATACACATACACATACACATACACATACACATACACATACACATACACATACACATACACATACACATACACATACACATACACATACACATACACATACACATACACATACACATACACATACACATACACATACACATACACATACACATACACATACACATACACATACACATACACATACACATACACATACACATACACATACACATACACATACACATACACATACACATACACATACACATACACATACACATACACATACACATACACATACACATACACATACACATACACATACACATACACATACACATACACATACACATACACATACACATACACATACACATACACATACACATACACATACACATACACATACACATACACATACACATACACATACACATACACATACACATACACATACACATACACATACACATACACATACACATACACATACACATACACATACACATACACATACACATACACATACACATACACATACACATACACATACACATACACACACACACCATACACATACACATACACATACACATACACATACACATACACATACACATACACATACACATACACATACACATACACATACACATACACATACACATACACATACACATACACATACACATACACATACACATACACATACACATACACATACACATACACATACACATACACATACACATACACATACACATACACATACACATACACATACACATACACATACACATACACATACACATACACATACACATACACATACACATACACATACACATACACATACACATACACATACACATACACATACACATACACATACACATACACATACACATACACATACACATACACATACACATACACATACACATACACATACACATACACATACACATACACATACACATACACATACACATACACATACACATACACATACACATACACATACACATACACATACACATACACATACACATACACATACACATACACATACACATACACATACACATACACATACACATACACATACACATACACATACACATACACATACACATACACATACACATACACATACACATACACATACACATACACATACACATACACATACACATACACATACACATACACATACACATACACATACACATACACATACACATACACATACACATACACATACACATACACATACACATACACATACACATACACATACACATACACATACACATACACATACACATACACATACACATACACATACACATACACATACACATACACATACACATACACATACACATACACATACACATACACATACACATACACATACACATACACATACACATACACATACACATACACATACACATACACATACACATACACATACACATACACATACACATACACATACACATACACATACACATACACATACACATACACATACACATACACATACACATACACATACACATACACATACACATACACATACACATACACATACACATACACATACACATACACATACACATACACATACACATACACATACACATACACATACACATACACATACACATACACATACACATACACATACACATACACATACACATACACATACACATACACATACACATACACATACACATACACATACACATACACATACACATACACATACACATACACATACACATACACATACACATACACATACACATACACATACACATACACATACACATACACATACACATACACATACACATACACATACACATACACATACACATACACATACACATACACATACACATACACATACACATACACATACACATACACATACACATACACATACACATACACATACACATACACATACACATACACATACACATACACATACACATACACATACACATACACATACACATACACATACACATACACATACACATACACATACACATACACATACACATACACATACACATACACATACACATACACATACACATACACATACACATACACATACACATACACATACACATACACATACACATACACATACACATACACATACACATACACATACACATACACATACACATACACATACACATACACATACACATACACATACACATACACATACACATACACATACACATACACATACACATACACATACACATACACATACACATACACATACACATACACATACACATACACATACACATACACATACACATACACATACACATACACATACACATACACATACACATACACATACACATACACATACACATACACATACACATACACATACACATACACATACACATACACATACACATACACATACACATACACATACACATACACATACACATACACATACACATACACATACACATACACATACACATACACATACACATACACATACACATACACATACACATACACATACACATACACATACACATACACATACACATACACATACACATACACATACACATACACATACACATACACATACACATACACATACACATACACATACACATACACATACACATACACATACACATACACATACACATACACATACACATACACATACACATACACATACACATACACATACACATACACATACACATACACATACACATACACATACACATACACATACACATACACATACACATACACATACACATACACATACACATACACATACACATACACATACACATACACATACACATACACATACACATACACATACACATACACATACACATACACATACACATACACATACACATACACATACACATACACATACACATACACATACACATACACATACACATACACATACACATACACATACACATACACATACACATACACATACACATACACATACACATACACATACACATACACATACACATACACATACACATACACATACACATACACATACACATACACATACACATACACATACACATACACATACACATACACATACACATACACATACACATACACATACACATACACATACACATACACATACACATACACATACACATACACATACACATACACATACACATACACATACACATACACATACACATACACATACACATACACATACACATACACATACACATACACATACACATACACATACACATACACTACATACACATACACATACACATACACATACACATACACATACACATACACATACACATACACATACACATACACATACACATACACATACACATACACATACACATACACATACACATACACATACACATACACATACACATACACATACACATACACATACACATACACATACACATACACATACACATACACATACACATACACATACACATACACATACACATACACATACACATACACATACACATACACATACACATACACATACACATACACATACACATACACATACACATACACATACACATACACATACACATACACATACACATACACATACACATACACATACACATACACATACACATACACATACACATACACATACACATACACATACACATACACATACACATACACATACACATACACATACACATACACATACACATACACATACACATACACATACACATACACATACACATACACATACACATACACATACACATACACATACACATACACATACACATACACATACACATACACATACACATACACATACACATACACATACACATACACATACACATACACATACACATACACATACACATACACATACACATACACATACACATACACATACACATACACATACACATACACATACACATACACATACACATACACATACACATACACATACACATACACATACACATACACATACACATACACATACACATACACATACACATACACATACACATACACATACACATACACATACACATACACATACACATACACATACACATACACATACACATACACATACACATACACATACACATACACATACACATACACATACACATACACATACACATACACATACACATACACATACACATACACATACACATACACATACACATACACATACACATACACATACACATACACATACACATACACATACACATACACATACACATACACATACACATACACATACACATACACATACACATACACATACACATACACATACACATACACATACACATACACATACACATACACATACACATACACATACACATACACATACACATACACATACACATACACATACACATACACATACACATACACATACACATACACATACACATACACATACACATACACATACACATACACATACACATACACATACACATACACATACACATACACATACACATACACATACACATACACATACACATACACATACACATACACATACACATACACATACACATACACATACACATACACATACACATACACATACACATACACATACACATACACATACACATACACATACACATACACATACACATACACATACACATACACATACACATACACATACACATACACATACACATACACATACACATACACATACACATACACATACACATACACATACACATACACATACACATACACATACACATACACATACACATACACATACACATACACATACACATACACATACACATACACATACACATACACATACACATACACATACACATACACATACACATACACATACACATACACATACACATACACATACACATACACATACACATACACATACACATACACATACACATACACATACACATACACATACACATACACATACACATACACATACACATACACATACACATACACATACACATACACATACACATACACATACACATACACATACACATACACATACACATACACATACACATACACATACACATACACATACACATACACATACACATACACATACACATACACATACACATACACATACACATACACATACACATACACATACACATACACATACACATACACATACACATACACATACACATACACATACACATACACATACACACATACACATACACATACACATACACATACACATACACATACACATACACATACACATACACATACACATACACATACACATACACATACACATACACATACACATACACATACACATACACATACACATACACATACACATACACATACACATACACATACACATACACATACACATACACATACACATACACATACACATACACATACACATACACATACACATACACATACACATACACATACACATACACATACACATACACATACACATACACATACACATACACATACACATACACATACACATACACATACACATACACATACACATACACATACACATACACATACACATACACATACACATACACATACACATACACATACACATACACATACACATACACATACACATACACATACACATACACATACACATACACATACACATACACATACACATACACATACACATACACATACACATACACATACACATACACATACACATACACATACACATACACATACACATACACATACACATACACATACACATACACATACACATACACATACACATACACATACACATACACATACACATACACATACACATACACATACACATACACATACACATACACATACACATACACATACACATACACATACACATACACATACACATACACATACACATACACATACACATACACATACACATACACATACACATACACATACACATACACATACACATACACATACACATACACATACACATACACATACACATACACATACACATACACATACACATACACATACACATACACATACACATACACATACACATACACATACACATACACATACACATACACATACACATACACATACACATACACATACACATACACATACACATACACATACACATACACATACACATACACATACACATACACATACACATACACATACACATACACATACACATACACATACACATACACATACACATACACATACACATACATCACACACATACACTTTCCATAACAATTGTAAACTTCAAGAGCACCTGTATCCTTAAAAGTTTGTTTATGTTTTCGACTTCAAAACAAAAACAAAAAAAATATTAATATAAAATCCTGTCCTGACTGATTAATATTTCAAATAATAATGATTTCTCAGTTTGGCTAAGTTAGTTTTTAGTGTATTTTGTATGTTCCTTTTATCTTATTTTTTCTTTTGTTTTTAATAGCATATAACCTATTCGGGGCGGAGACTAATACAACAAATCAAAAACCATGAAAATCGGCCCAACCGTTCTCGAGTTATAAGTGTTCGAACAAACACGACTTTGTTTTATGTATATAGATAAACAAAAAATCCTTCCTAAAACTTGGGACAGGTACAATTAAAAAAAGTGTTTTTTTTTCAGATTTTTGCCTGTATATGGGTTTTCTGTATACCTATTGTTAACCGACAAAACAAAAATTCAAATAGAACGTTCATGGACAGGGAAACCCCTCCTGTTCATTAGTTAGTTAGTATTAGTGCAGGACTGCGATCGCAGCTCGGTGGATGTGGCAGGATATATGGAGTTCAGTTCTCTTTGTGTCACTGACCAGCAAGGGCGTCTTCCCGAGTTCGCAAAGAGCCAGTATATTTTCAACAACAGTAAATAGATCGTTTAACAATTCAGAAGTGCGATTCGAGTGCCAAAAAAAAGACCTACTTGTGCCATTTAAGTGTAGAGTGTTATAAATGTTCGTTCTTATTGGTCGATCAAATAATGGTACCAAAACGTCGTCGTTGTCACCTTGCCGTTATTGCGTATTGCCTTTAAACACATAAGAGAAGAAGAAACAATAATAAAAAAATAATTCTCATATAATTCCCCATTCTAAACGGTAACGAGCAAGTATCTGGTTTGTCAGTATTTTGAATTCCGCACTGTGTAGTTTCCAACAGCTTAGTATACTATGTGTGTGTATACGTTACATACGATCTTACAAAACCTAAACAAAATAAATGTATCTCTATTTTTCATGAGCATCATTATGCTCGTTGCACTGTGTGTGTATTGCTGTGTGTGTGTAGTCTATATGAGTAAGAACAGATTCCTAAAAAGAAGCAACTGAAAATAGTCTGTGTGGAAGTGTGGATCGTTGTAAAAACAAACAAAAAACTAACCTAACTCGCGCTCTTTTAAAAAAAAATGTAGATACATACTCTTCTCTATTGAGAACGGTGTACTACGTTACGTATAGCGTATATTTGCTTGCACGAAAATTGAAGTTGATTTGTTTGTGTATGTGATATGCGATTGGGTTAAGGATAACTGAGTGGGAATCTGAGTTGTTGCTTTGTTTTAGTGATACTCTTTGGTGAGTATACATACATGTTGTTGTTTACCATTACCATGTAAACTAGAGCATGGGTAAAAGTATCTCTAACTGCTTTGAATTTAAATTTACTGTCTTCTTGGATGCGATTGACACCAGTTGTGCGAATTTTTGTGTAAATTGTAAAATACCTTGCAAATAGTTGAAAGTAAATATACATTCCCTAGAACCGGTAGTAATTTTGTGTACGTTTTAAATACTTTTTAAGTGAGCGATAGCGGTTAAAACGGAAAATGACGAGTCGTGGCAAAAAAATCGAAATTAATTTGCTATCGCAAATCGAACTGTTAAAAAAAGAAAATGAGCTCCTACGCCGGGAAAAAGAACTCATTCAACGCGAAAGCGAATGTAGATCGCAGAGTAGTGTGAGGTCAGCTTCCCCTGCCCCAGTGCGATTGGGCGCAGATGAAGTAAAGAAACTAATTCCGACTCTAGATCCATCAAAGCGCGGTACGGGTTTCGGCGTTAACCAGTGGTTAGAGTCGATTGAAAACATTAAAAATATTTATGCTTGGGACGACCAAAGCACCCTGTTTTATGCTTCTCTTCGTCTTGATGAAGCTGCTCGGAAGTGGTTTATTGGCAATCGAAGTTTGCGTCGTGGAGTGCGTTTAAAGACGGGATCAGGGATGCTTTTCCTGATGATACAGACGAGTCGCAAATACATGTACAGTTAATGTCGCGACAAAAGATGGATAATGAATCCATCGAAAATTATGTTTACAGCGTAATCGCCCTCGCGAAGGGGAAAATTAACGACTTTACTACAATAAAGTACATAATTTCGGGATTGAGTGATCGGAGATTAGTAAATATACTCACCGCGTCCGATTGTTACACCGTTAAGCAACTTCTTGCTAAGGTGAAGGTCTATGAAGGCATCAATGAACAAGAAAATTCAAGAGGTAAGTTTTTGAATAAGGGAAGGGAGAGGGGACTCAAAACTTTATCTGAAAAAAAAGAACCCATTTAAACCGAACGCTCCATACAACCATGCAGAGACTAGTAGAGTCTGCTACAATTGCCGCTCCTCGGGACATTTTGCTCGAAACTGCCCCAAACCAAATCGTGCTTCATACGGAAAGAACACAGCACAACCGCCGCCACC
Organism: Platycheirus albimanus; assembly: GCA_916050605.2. Classification (NCBI taxonomy): domain Eukaryota; kingdom Metazoa; phylum Arthropoda; class Insecta; order Diptera; family Syrphidae; genus Platycheirus; species Platycheirus albimanus. The sequence continues at coordinate 341,631,585 of OU696696.1, forward strand.
GCCGTCTCACCAACCAACTCGAAATATGCGGTGTTTACTCAACTCTAATGAGAATGGCCTCCTAAAATCGGTCATTGTAGACGGGTATTCTATCCAAGCCTTCTTAGATTTGGGAAGCGATGCTTCAACTATAAAGTTAAATGAAGTTTTAAAATATGGTTGGGAGATGCAACCATCAACAGTAAGGTTGCGGGAATTCGGTATTGTTCCGTGCAAGCTCTTGGGAAAATAAATAAAAGCATTAACGTTGGTGAAGTCTGGTTGGAGATTGAGCTGTTAGTTGTGGAAAACGACGTACAGAGTAATCCAATGGTTTTAGGGCGTAACTTTTTGGATTCACCTCAAATGTGTCTAATTAAAGGTTAGAGGTTAAAAAGGTAAGCGAAGACGCATGACATAATGCAAAAATCTCGAAAAACTGTGCTCCGTCGCACAAAGGCAAAGCGGTTATACAAACAAATGACATTTTTTTTGGTAATTACGCCTTCGACGAAAAAGACAAAATATCTCTTCTAAATACCTTAAATAAATATGGAAACTGTGTGGCTCTTAATCTATCCAAACTTGGACACACCAATAAAGTTATCATGCACATTCGATTAAAGGAAAATAAAATCGTCAGATATAAACCCTATCGTGTCGTGTATCAAGAACTCGAGCATTTTAATAATATCGTAAATGAGCTCCTGAAAAATGGAATCATTAGGGAATCTTCTTCCGAGTTTGCTAGTCCGGTCCTTCTAGTGAAAAAGAAAGATTCTTCATACCGAATGTGCGTAGACTATAGACAATTAAATACCAATACAATCAGCGAAAATTTTCCCACCCCAAATATCGAAGGACAATTGAATTGCATGATAAACGCGCGTGTATTTATCATATTAGATCTCATGAGTGGGTACTACCAAATTTCCCTAGATGAAAATTCAAAACATATCACTGCCTTCATTACACCTCAAGGCCAATACGAATTTAACCGCGTTCCGTTCGGTCTCACAAATGCGCCGTTTATATTTTTAAGACTAATGAGCATGGTTGTACGACGGGTGAACTCAAAAAATATTCTGATCTATATGGATGACATCGTAATTTTTGCCGAAGATTTGGTGTCACTCCTAAAGCTCTTGAAACTCTTAAAAGTGTTATCTGAGTTTAACCTCACGCTCAATGTACAAAAATGTAAATTCTTTGCGAGTACAATTCTCTATCTCGGACATAAAATCAGTGCAGACGGTATAAAACCAGGTCATGTTAAAATTGATGCAGTTAAGTCATTTCCAACTCCTTGCGACTCTAGGCAGATAAAACAGTTTTTGGGACTCTCGGGATATTTTAGACGCTTTGTGCAAAATTACGCAAAATTAGCTGCACCATTGAACCATTTACTTAAAAAGGGAGTTTCATTTAAATGGGACCGGGAACAACAAATTGCTTTTGATTCTCTAAAAGAAAAGTTATGCAATAGTCCTACTCCTGCTGTTTACGATCCGAAAATGGAACACGAGCTCCATACGGATGCATGCGCTCTAGGTCTTGCAGTGGTTCTTCTCCAGGTGGATGCGTCAGGGGCAAAACGGGCAGTTGCTTTCTTCAGCCGAGCTACAACCGATCTGGAACGCAAATATCATAGCTACGAACTGGAGGCGCTAGCAGTGGTTGAAAGCTTAGAACGGTTTAAATATTATCTGCTAGGCAAACTCTTCAAAATTTACACCGATTGCAATAGTCTAAAGCAAACCCAAGGCAAAAGAGATCTAGTTCCACGTATCGCTCGATGGTGGCTCAAAATTCAACACTTCGATTTTTACCTGGAATACAGAAGTGGCACACAAATGCAACATGCGGACGCTTTAAGCCGGAATCCGGTAGAAAAAGCAACAGAGATGGAGGAAGCAGGTCTAGAGATGCGAGTGGTTGAGGCTCAAGGTGATGACTGGATTGCTGTTCTTCAACGAGGAGATCCGCAACTACAAGAAGTACGAGCTAACTTAAGCTGTTTGAACCCAAATCGAAAACAAACTGAGAAGGAATATGCCCTCCAATCAGGACGAGTATTCAAAAAGACTACAGATGGACTTAAGTTTGCAGTGCCAAAAGGTGTAAGGTGGAGAGTGATAAAATCATCACACGACGATATCGGTCACTGTGGGTTGGAGAGAACTTTAGAAGAGGTAAGAAAGAGATTTTGGTTTCCCAAAATGAGGTCTGTGGTAAGCAAATATTTAAATAGTTGCATTCCATGTCTTTATAACAAACGCGGTAAAGATGAAACCAGGTTCCATATACACCCTTTTCAGAAAACTCCCAAAACCTTAAAAGTTATAACTCCCATACCGTTTTATACGATTCATATTGACCACTTGGGGCCGTTCCCAAAAAGTACAAAAGGTAATATTTATATCTTGGGCATTATAGACAGTTTCATTAAATTCCTTGTCCTACGACCTGTTAAAACTACAAACTCGAATGCAGTTGTTCGTTCACTTAGTGAGCTCCAACAATTCTTTGGGTCACCCGTTCAAATTATTAGTGACCGTGGGACGGCTTTTACGTCAAAGGCCTTTAAAGCATACTGCACTGAGAATTCTATACGACATATCCTTAACGCTGTTCGAACACCTCGCGCAAATGGCCAAATTGAGCGTTACTTCAGAACGGTTGGAGTTTCTCTTTCATCCATGGCAAAACGCCCAGATGGTAGAGACTGGGAAGAACATGTTCCAGCTATCCAATGGGGAATGAATAGCTTAAAACACCGAATCACCAATCAAACGCCACAGGAATTGCTCTTTTCCTTTAAGCCGAAAAACATGCTCACAAATCACTTGAGCATAGTTCTACAAGAAGAAGACACCGATGATGAAGACAACATCCCACTCAGTGAACTTCGTGAAAAGGCAAGCCAAAGAATAATATCGCAACAAAACGCCCAAGCTTCTAAGTTTAACGAAAGTCATCGTAAGCCGAAAGTTTACCAAGAGGGTGACATTGTTCTGATTTGTGCCGAACATGGATCTACTGGACAATCAAAAAAACTGCTGCCAAGATTCAAAGGTCCCTTTGAGATCAAAAAGGTTCTAGCCAATGATCGTTACATTGTTGCAGATTCAGAAGAGCTCCAAAACTCGCAAAAACCATATACGTCCGTTCATTCGGCAGATCATCTTAAGCCATTTGGACAAATTGAAGATTTTGACTGGGAGCAAATCGACGACACTGATGAAGAGACACCACCAAAAGATTAATTTTTATAAACGATCTCTTCTACTTTATTCTTTTCTATTCTATTTAAATAAATATCACGTTAAATTAAATTTTTTTTAATTCTTTATTTATTTAATGTTTTTTAAAGAAAACAAAAGATTTACTTCTTTGGGGTAAGGATTAATATTTTAAAAATATTCAATGGACTTCTGTTGAAGGACAAGCTGAGTAAATAGAAGGCGTGAGTATCAAACCCATCTCTATGTGAGTAAGTATGATCTTTTAGTCGATTGTCATTTATAGTAAATGATTGATGTATATAATAAATGCTGTGTGCGCTTACTATCCAACTTATATCTGTGTGAAAGAACTAATAAGAGCTGTGTGAAAATCTTATTACCGTTATACCTATGTGGAAAGGGTCTATGTGACCTGTGTGAAGTCTAAAACTATTAGATATCTGTGTGAAAGCTAACTGTGTGAAACCTATCTGTGTGAAAGCTATCTGTGTGAAAGCTTTCTGTGTGAAAGCGACGACGACGGTTAACACTTTGTGAAGCAAAACGAGATGTTTCAAGGCCTAGATTTATTAGTTCCACTGAGGACAGTGTAGTGTCGGATGGCCGAATGTTAACCGACAAAACTCAAATTCAAATAGAACGTTCATGGACAGGGAAACCCCTCCTGTTCATTAGTTAGTTAGTATTAGTGCAGGACTGCGATCGCAGCTCGGTGGATGTGGCAGGATATATGGAGTTCAGTTCTCTTTGTGTCACTGACCAGCAAGGGCGTCTTCCCGAGTTCGCGACGAGCCAGTATATTTTCAACAACAGTAAATAGATCGTTTAACACTATTGGTTTTTACATATACAAAAAAAAAATAGGGTTTTTGGTCGATGTTACTTGAAATAAAAAATTTAGATTTTACTCTAAGAAGAACACTTCTGTTTAATTACAGCATCAAAAATTACAGATCTTAGAAAAATGTCAAAACTTGTTTTCTAGTAATTTTTTACTTGCGATTATAGGTACTATAAGGCAAGTTATGCATTCTTAAAAAAAAAAAAAATTCTAACAATCAAACATGACATTACGATGATAGAGAAGTCGAAAAAAAGTGGGTCTGGCAATTCTGTCTGTCTGTCTGTCTGTCTGTCTGTCCGTGTGTCTGTCTGTCTGTATAGTTACCTACAGCCTAAACGGCTGGACCGATTTGCTTCAAACTTGGTACATAGTATTATTATGACGTCTTACAGAGGGATTTTTGGAATTAGCATTCTAGCTTTAAAACTAACGGTACCTGCCATACGATTTTTAGTGAAAATTTAATTTTTCTCGAAAACGGCTCCTACGATTTTGGTAAAACTTTCTGAATAATGTTTTCTGGGCAAATTTAATGTTTTGGTTGGAATAGATTTTTCAGGAAAAGTCTTATAACGGTACCTCCCATAGGACCGATTTTTTGAAATCCGATTTTCTCGTAAGACACTTGACGGATTTCGATGAAATTTTTAATGTATAATATAGTTTCGAAAAATTTTCAAAAAAAGTTTTGTTGAGTTTTTTAAAAATGTTTCAAAATTTTTTTTTAATTTTAGTTTTTTCCAAAAACGGTTTAATCTATATTTTTTTAATTTTATTTTCTGATAAAAACTACAAAGTGCTAGAAGTTGGCATACTCAGAAAAAATTTGGAATATGTTTTCGAAAAGTTTTTCAAAAAAACAGTTTTTTGAAAAAACTGGTCCAACGATTTTGAAAAAATTTTTCGTAAAAATTCAAAAACGTAAAAGAAACCTGATGGCTAACTTCATTTTCTCCAAAAAACGTTTTAGGTATTGATTTTTAAGTGATTTATAAAATTTCATATGATTTTTTCAACGCTTTTTTCCCAAAATCTCAAGCACCCAAGACCATTTTAACCCATTAGAGCAAGTTCGTACGACCCAGTCGTGCATTTTATTTTTAAATCCGTTGTATAGTTCAGATATTACAATTTTTTTTTCCGCTCTCCCATACAAAACGAACCACTGTGTGCCGTAACACGTTACGTTACAAAGCGGTTTACCCTCCCATAAGAAGTTATCACTTCAAAATTTTTTGTTCATACACAAGTTTCTTTGTTTCGACTAAGAGACGCACAAATTTGGGCCTGTGAATTTATTATACAAATAAGTTTTTAAAGTTTTTCATGAAAAGTGGGCGTCAGTCACATCCAAGGTCATTTTTTTTTTTTTTAAACAAAAAAAAAATGATTTTGGGTGTGGCTGACGCCTTTTTTATACACAAGATGTCTACGTACAAATAATACCCACAAAATTTATGTTTTTTTACTCGAATAAAAGCATCGTTAATTTATACAAATAATATTGTTTGTTAATGGTTTTGTATAATAGATAATATGTACTGCATTTTTTTTATGGCTGAAATTGTTATAACGCAAATTAGGTTTAAACGCCTTTCTTTCAAATGGCCATAAGATCGAAACGGCTTAATTAAATTGACTCAAACTTTGTTTGCTTTAGTTCCTCACAGCTTTCTACAGCAATTTTTCGAGTGAAACCTTTTCTTTTGTGGGCTTATGATCTATACGAAGCTAAATACTGTTTTGTATTTGTATAATACCTTGGTAAAGTGTACTGGTTAAGCTTTAGAAAATATTTGTACGCTCAAGCCCATCGGTTATAGATTGATCCATGTATCAGGTCACCCACATACTGGTACTGGTGCAATGCATAAACTATTTCTACTTTTAATAAAATTATAGTTTACACATCAGGTGAATGAATTATTATTCTCAAAATTTTGTTAAAAAGTAAAGTTATATTTATCAATGAACTTTAAACAATTGTTGTGAGTCAGGATTGGCCACAGAGGCATCTTCGGTGCTAGAAGAGGGGTAGCGGCATGCTTGTCGTTGCTCGGCTCAGCTCGAAAGTGGGGGTGGTTCTTACTCCTATTTCCAGCACCTCCCACTCTACAAACAAAAGAAATCATGCCTGTATTAGGGATTGGGAAAGGAAAGTGGATTAAGGATGGGACTTAACCAGGATCAGGAACACAAAAAAAAAGGATACACACAAAATAAGGGCCTATGCCACTGTATGAGAGAAAAATAGGGGTTAAATGAGGTACATTTCAGAACTATAAAGGCAGTTACTTAACCCTAAACTAAATCCTAAAATCCTAAGACTAAGTTTTTATATCTTTTTTAGATATAATTTTTATATATATACTGTACATATATATATATGTGTATATAATATATAAATATATGTATAAATGTACGATTGTACATATATGTATATATATATGTATATATATATGTATATATATATATATTATATATACTTTCTAAACTAACTAACCTAAATCTGAATCTATAACTAAACTGCTCTTTTGTTCCTACAGCACACCAATTCGACCCCACAGTCTCTCCCATACAATGGTTCGCCAAGTCACCAGAAGCATTGCCCGATGTTGATGGCAAAAGTCTGGCCTACCCACCCTAGTATCATAGATACTACCAACGTCATCTTCTTGGCCGGTATCTGGAAGATGACCCCAAATCTAAACCTTCCAGTCACAATCTAGTCCACTTTAAACGGTCCTGTCAATGAATTCCCTAGTCAAAATCGTTCGTCACGTACTCTCCTAACCGGTCACATTATCTTTTCTTTCCCTCCAGGAAGCCGGATCAGCCAAGCCTCCACACACCTTAGACTAATTTTAACACTCCATGATTTTAAATCCAATACTCATTAAAATTCAATTTCATTCGTGTATTTAAAGCGCTCATATAGGCTTTCAAAAATTCACAATTTCAGAAGTTAGTTTAAAAAAAAATTGAAAATCAACAAGATTAAAAAAAAACAGAAAAATTTAAATTAAAAAAAAAAAAGGATATGAAAAAAAGAATAAACCGAAATACCAAACAAGTAAAAAAAAAAATAAATTCGAAGATGTGTTTATCCGTTAGGTATGATTAAAATCCTATGCTTCCAACTTCATATATATGTAATTTTATATATAGAAACATGTACAATAAAAATAAGGATAATGTAAAAATCACTTACAGTTTTTTTGTTTGTTTTAATATTCCTATATCGTCCTTCGAGGTGCTGCCGGCAGTACTTCCAGGTTGATGATAGAGGATTTTCAAATATATAACTTCCTTTTTCTTTGAAGTTCGTGTTGCAACCCCTTTTATAGTATGGATGCTTATATATATACAATCACATATATGTATGTCCAAAGACAATAGCACACTTCACTATTTCTAACTAAATTACTTTGAATTCACTTGTTTAAACCTTAGTCTTTTTTTCACATTTACATCAAATTCAAGAAAATTAATAAAAAAAAATGTTAAATTTAAATAAAAAATATAAAAAAAAAAAAAACTAGAAAAATTAAAAGTCCAGAAGGGACAACCACTTTTAATAGGCCACTATTAGTGTCATTTATTAGGACACCCTGTCCTTGAAATATCCTTGAAATCACTCTGCGAGGGTGAAACAGACTATTTCCTTGCCCTTGAGACGTCCTTCATACACCACCACTGAACTTTTGGAATCACCGACACTCTCCCAAGATGACTTTTCTTGGTTATCCGTTTTTGCACGTTGAATCTTATCTCACCCCAAGACTTCAATAAAAAGGCAGAGGTTCTTTCGGTCAGCTATTCGAGGCCAACAAAAAAAGATCTTTTTTTCTTTCTTTTGGATAGTAGGGTACCACATGGAGAATTCCTGGTCTGACCCCAAAACCTATTTTCCAAATATTTAAATTTGGTTAAAGATAGTCTTTTTTTTTCAAATTTTAAATATTTTTTTTTTTTCATACCTCTATATGCCCTTGATAAAAAAAAATTCAAGGTGACCCGTCGTATTACGTAATTCTGTAGAGGATCTTATTATCTCGTTCTAAAAGAGGAATAAGTTTTTTTGTTTAAACAAAAAAAAAAGATGTCCAAAATTAGGAATAACTCACATAATTAATTAAAATTAAATGGAAAACTCCAATTCTCTGGATATTAATTCGTTCTCGAACGAAAAATTTTATTCAAAAAAAATATACTGTCGTTTATATCTACAGCAATTCTTATAACCGATGTTGGCACTTTCAATTCAAAATTTGAAATGGTTATGTAATCGCTATTACATTTCCCCACCGAAGAAGTTCATTGCACTTTGGCCTATATTTAATTTTCATCTTTCGAAATATATAATTTCCGACCTTACTTCGAAATACACTTAAAGCTTTTTTTCCCCAGCTAAAACGCCTACATATACTTATTCAATTTGGAGACTCTCTCTAAACCGAAAAAATCGACGTATGTATGTGTAAATGTGAGTGGATACTTGTATACCTGCAGACCCACACTACTATACCTACTCCATAATCACGATCAACTTCGCCGTACAAAAAAAAAAAAAATCTAAAACCTAATTAATAATTACATAAATACAAAAACAAACCTGACAACAAGAACTTAACCCTAATCAGTCTTAATTTCTCGTATTAATCCCTAAAACTAAAATATTGCACTTGATATCGCGTTTTTCGGACAGTCTTTACTCTCTTTTTGAAATTTAAACGATTTGTTTAAAAAGAGCTTTCCAATCATGGCATCGAGATCATTTCCGTGGTGAAAACAAACAGTGCTATGGTGGAAAGCTTTTGCTGTCAAACATTTTGACGTCTGTCTGACATTTCTTCATCATATTTTAATAGAATTTGTTTGAAGTAATTAAATTTTCATGGTATTTTGTTTTACGAAACAAAAATGCCTAATTATAGAAAACAAAATAACAAAAAAATATAGAAACATGGAATTAAAAACCTGTGCTAAAAAAAAAAGGAAAAAAAAAAACAAATAGGAACATCATTCTGCCGAATCGGAAGCCACTCAAGGATGCCTGTGAGTTTGTTTACATCCTATCATTGTGTGTATTGTTTCTTAGATTTTTATAACTATTTTGCTTCCTTTTTCTCTATTTCAGGTAATTCATGGAATCTCAAAGATCCTACTAGGGAAATGTGCCGACCAACTAAACACCTAAAAAAAAATGGATAAGTGACATTTTTATCACAGGAGTATGTATTCTGGGCGAACCTGTGGAGTTCGTCCAGACAATCGTCTCCAGTGTTATTTATCACTCCTGTTCATTCATTTACCCCGACCTTTTTTTTTTCTTTCAGGAATCTGTAAATCTCACCCAAATGAACAGAATCGGATCAATGTTCCAGTTTATCTCACACGGCAGGTCATCAATATGTACCTAACCATGGATGAACATGATATAGGATGTGTCCCTGATCGGATAGCTACTTCAGTAGCCGATGTAACTTTTCATCGTGACTCGTGAGTCTTAGATTTAGCTACATATATATTGTTATTATATTTGGTATTTCTTTAAGGTATTTAATTGAGTATTGATAGGTGTTATTCTTTTCATCATGAACTCAAGTTTAAGTTGTGCCTCTGTTAGAGTTTTCTCTTTGAGGTATGTGCTGTGAAACGGGCTTCAGTTTGGCCTGTATTAATAAACCTCTAGGATTTTTGGATATACAAAGTACCCACTTCTTTTATTTGTGTCAGTGCTTAGTCGGTTATGCCCGGAGAATGTTTTTTTTTTTTTCTTTTTATTTTTTTTTTTTTTTTTTTTTTTTTACTCAACCTATTCCTCTACCTGTTTAAGTGGAGGAAGGGTTCTTGTGATTTTACACCGTTTGAGAATTAACTACATCACGACATTTGGGTATGTAGGTAATTGTATACAAGACATTATGAGATGTCTATATGCATGTGTATCTACAAGGAGTAAGGGTAGGGAAGAAGTGTTTGTGATGTGTCGTCTTGCGTTTGACACTAACCGGACGTGGCCGGCTACGCAACAAAAACGAAGATAGTTTTGGAATGGTCGTGAGGAAACTAGCCTCGCAAAACGAAGTCGCTCACTCCGTTTGTTTTCTATTTGGATTTTCGCCGTTCGTACTACGTGTGGCACGTCCCACTCCCTGAGTTGTCGTTATGAATGAGTAGACCGGGCATTATTTGGTTATAATCTCAAATTTTATTTTATTTTGCTGTCGAGAATAAAGTTGCTTCGATAGAAGGCGATTATAAACTTTTAATGTGTTTGGTGATTGTGGTGTATTTTGAGTATACACCAGTGTTGGCAAGTAAGTTACATGAAGTAAGTTACTCGTTTAGTTACGCGTAACTAATATGAATTAGTTACGCCCAATATTTGGCGTAACTAATGTAACTAATGTAACTAAATGTAACTAAACTGTAATTAAATAAAACTAACTCTAACTTAATAATGAAACAAATTAAAAAAATCACATTTTACCTACATTTGTACAATAATTGAACAAGGTTTCATCCTGAATCCCGATCGACAATTGAGGAAATTCTTTTATTAGCAAGGGCAACGGCAACCTGACAAGGAATACATATTGAAATTACTATGTTCCTTATGGTCTATATTCGGCATTTTGTTATTTTGCAATTTTTTGTTTCGCGCGAAATTTTAAGATATTTTATGAAGCGAACAAAATACCAAAGAATTGATGAAAAGGAAATCTAATAAAATATTATATTCTTGGAACATACAATAGATTTTTACTTAAATTTAAAGTTTTTTTTTTCTTAAGATTCTTGGACATTTCTTTGTTTATTGTGATTTCTTTTTTTTTGTTTGGTAAATTCAGATTTGATCTAAGATTTTATCTCAAATTTCAGATTTGGCTCGCCCAAAGAAAATCAGACGAGATCTATTTTGTTTTATTTTCCAGGCTAGGTTAAAAGTATATCCAGTCGCCAACAAGCACCTATACATCGACAGTTTTTTAATTTGACAATGGTGAAGCCTGTGATATTCTGGCAACAGTGCTGCGTGAAAATGGCAATTTCTAAATAGGTATGATACCTATATCGTACCAACAAAATGTACAATTGAAACGTGTCAGAAATGTCAGTGCCAAACTGCTAAGAAAAACAAACAAATCTGGTGAGAAAACAAGATCTACTTTTAAGGTCTAGAAGGCAATCAACAAATATTGAGGTAATGGTTGTCTTACTTTCACGGCTAGAGGCGCCGGTAAATTCATGCAAGTGTAAACCCCGCAGGAGTCACCTGCGCCGGTGAATCCACTCATAATGTAAACCCTTCAAAAATGTCGAATAAGAAAGAGAAAAGACAAGGCGAAATTTTGGAACTACCCAACCCACGCTCCCTTCCTATCCTTTTTTGAATTACTGGGCAGCACTTTTACTTTGCTGTCAATGTCAAATAAATTAAATTAAATTATAATGTGAATTGAATATTAAACAAATGTATGTGATTGTCTTTTGGTACGTCAGATCATATTTTTTTTGCTGTCAGATCAATTCTGAAATCAAAATCCGTTTTTCTTTTGGTCACAGATCATATTTTTTCATTTAAGATCAAATCTTAGATCTCATTTTCAATCGAGATTTAACACATATTTGCACACACACCACAGTATTTGAAGTGAAGTAAGTGAATATTGTAATAACATAATTATTTAGGCTATTTTGTAGGATTCAACATACATTAAGTGTAAAAAAGCACCCATAGAAAAAATAAAACAAAAAAATGTCGTTTGATTTCCTTTGGGCGAGCCAAATCTGAAATTTTAGATCAAATCTAAATTTATCAAAAAAAAAAAACATCACAGTAAACAAAGAAATGTCCAAGAATCTCAAGAAAGATTGGAAAATTTTAAATTTAAGTAAAAATCTATTGTATGCTCCAAGAATATAATATTTTATTAGATTTGCTTTTCATCAGGAACATAGTATTATAATATTATTAATTTTTTTTGCAGAAATATAGTAATTTAAAAATGTATTCCTTGTCAGGTTGCCGTTGCCACAGCTGGCCCGACGGCAATTCATCATTCATCCAGCTTTGCCCTAAAACAGTGAAATCAATCCGCATTCGATCGGGTTCATAGACGAAACTTCTAAATTTCAATTTAACATAAAATATGGGTTTTTGTATTTGAAAAATTCTATTAGTTATAGTTAGTTACATCTAGTTACAATTAGTTACATTTATTTACATTAGTTACATTAGTTACATTAGTTACGTGTAACTAATTAAAATTTCAAAGTTACGCGTAACTATCCAACACTGGTATACACACATATTGTTCTTTTGAAAACGCTTTTGAACTGCTGACTTTTATGATATTCTGTCTTTGTTCTCTTGGGAAAATGCTAGTTATTATGTAATATGGCTTCTTAATAACACATTTCAACATATCTGATGTCGTATCAAAATTGAGCATAGTTTAATAAATAGTACATAAACAAATCTCTATAAAGGTAGAAAATAGATAGCTCTGTAAATAAATAAATAAATAAATAGGTAACTCTGTTAATAAATAAATAACTAACTCTGTAAATAAATAAATAAATATATAAATCTCTAACGAAACAAATAAATAAATACTCTATACGTAAATAAATAAATAAATAAATAACTTATGATAACAACTGAAAAAAAAAAACATCACATTTACACATGCGTATATCACAGGTCGAGGGTAAAGCAAAGCAACAGCAGCATGAGTGCGTCAGAATTATTTTGTACCGCCTATTATGTGTGTATGTCCTTCGCATGGAAGGTACCTAATTTCTGTCCACTTAAATTACCCAACTCGTAAAGAGAGTTCCCGCGGGTGCTAAGAACAATAGCTTTTATAAATTTGGGTGCTAACTTGGCGTTGTAATGATCTGCTAAGTTGCTCTGTTTGAAGTTTCGTCTGAAGACGATTTGACCCACTTTGTATGAAACATCTTTGCTTCTAGTGTTATATATTTTGGTTGATCTTTGATGGGCTAATTTGAGATTTTCGAAAATTTGTTTTCTGATTAATGCCTGTTTATCGGCTTTGATTGAAACATCTATATTTGTATCTTTCAACATATCTAACTTCCTAAGAAGTTCATAGGTTTTACCATTTTGAACCATTTGCGTTCCAAAAGCAGCATAATAAGGTTCGAATGTGATTGCGTCATGTAAGACACTTCGTAGCGAAAATGCTGCGTTGCTCACATGAGTGTCCCAATTCCGTTGATCAGTACTGAGATAAGATCGAATCTTGTTCAGCAAAGACTGATTGACTCGCTCCGAAGCGTTTGCTTGGGGTGAGTAAAAAGCTGTGTATATGTGTTTTACACCATATTTGTTAAGGAAGCTGGAAAACAGTTCTGAAATAAACTGTTTTCCGTTGTCTGAGTGTATATATTCTGGAACACCGAACATGTGGAACACGCTTTCTTCGAGGTATTTTACTACCTCAGCTGCTGTTGCTTTTCTTATGGGTTTTAGGAAAACGTACTTAGTAAAGTGGTCTAAAGCTATAAAAATGTGAGTATGTCCGTTCTTAGATCGTGGGTATGGTCCTAAAAAGTCAATGTAGAGTCGTTGGAAAGGTCGTTCTGTAATGGTCTGTTGCCCCATGGGCGGCCTTGTTATTGAATTAACAGGTTTATTGCACTTACAAATATCACAGTTTTTGACATACTCTTGTACATCGACCGTCATGTTAGGCCAGAAATACCTCTGCCGAAGTTTGGCCAGAGTTTTATGCATTCCGCCATGACCTGCAGTAAAGGAATCATGAGCTGTTTGCAAAAGTCCCCTACACAACTCCTTCGGAACCCAGAGCTTCCAGGCTCTGTCTTCTTGAATGGGGTCTCCTGTCCGTCTGTCAGTGCGTTTGTAGACGAAGCCGTCGGAAATGCAAACGTCTGGTAATTTGTCTTGATTTTCGTTCACTGTCTTCTTCAACTCAACATACTCTTCTGATGCAAAGCATGGTGAATTGAAGTCAACTTCTGGCATTGCGGTATTGATTTCGTCCATATGAACTCGTGAGAGAGTATCCGGGACTACATTGAGGGTACCCTTCCTATGCTCGATGGTAAAATCAAAACCTTGGAGTTTAAAACTCCAACGAGCCAGCCGTCCACTCAAGTCTTTTTGTGACATCAGCCACTTGAGACTTGCGTGATCCGTGATTATAGTGAAAGGTAGTCCTTCAATGTAGGCTCGGAACTTCTTTACTGACAAAACGGCCGCAAAGCATTCAAGTTCCGTCACACTATAATTCCGTTGTGCAGAATTAAGCTTCTGGGACATGAATGCAATTGGTCGTTCGTTTTTCTCGTCATCCAACTGAAAAAGAACACTCCCTACACCAGAAGTTGATGCGTCGCATTGTATGTAAAAGTGTCGTTTGAAGTCAGGGTTTGTTAGTATTGGTGCAGTCACTAGCGTCATTTTTAACTGATCAAACGCCGTTAAGGCTTCGCTTGTCATTGTGAAGTCCTTCCCTTTCTTAAGACAGTCTGTCATAGGGGCTGATATAGACGCAAAATTTGGAATAAAGCGCCTATACCATCCCGTCATACCCAGGAACCGACGGAGTTGCTTAGGGGTTTTTGGAACAGGAAAATCCCTTACTGCGGAAACTTTTTCAGGATCGGTCCTCAGACACCCATCACCGACGAAATAGCCCAAGTACTTGATCTCTTTGAAGCAAAACTTGCTCTTCTCCACGTTTATCGTCAGACCCGCTTCCCGCAAACATCTCGCTACCTCTTTGAGAACGCTTATATGAGTCTCAAAGTCGGGAGAGCAAATCAAGAGATCATCAAGATAGACAAAGACATTCTCCCTCAAACGAGCGGGAATGACTTTGTCCATCAACTTGCACATTCTCTGGGCAGCGTTGCACAGCCCAAATGGCATCACCGTGAACTGATACAACGGACGTCCAGGGACTGTGAAAGCAGTTTTCTCCCTTGATTTGAGCTCCAGAGGAATCTGCCAAAAGGCGTCCTTCAAATCGATACTCGAGATGAAATGCGTATCGTGAAGTCGACTCAAAATCCCTTCTATATGAGGAAGAGGGTACGCAAATTTTTTCGTTGCTGCGTTCACCTTCCGTGAGTCCAAACAAAGCCTGTTCTTGCCTGGCTTCTGCACCAGCACAACTGGAGAGCTATAGGCACTATTGCTTTCTTCGATTACGCCGAGTTCGAGCATCCGGTCCAGCTCAGCGTACATCAGTTTCTGAACGACAGGTGAGATCGGATAATGTCGTTGTTTGATGGGAATGGTGTCGTCTTCCATCTCAATGACATGTTCTTCGACGTTAGTCTTACCCAACCCCAGTACTGCGAACGAAGGAAACTGCTGCTTGACCCGCTCCAGCTCTTCAGATTGTGTTGGTGTAAGCTGGCGCATAGGATCAGCCTCCTGCCCTTCCGTCGATGATGAAATATCGAGGCCGCTTATAACGTTTGGAGCGACTTTGAATGTCCTCCAAAAATCTACCCCTAGATAAAGTTGCTGTTGCAAACTTGGTACAACATACAACTCTAGCTCTTGGGTGTTGCCGCCCCATGAGACTTGAGTTGTAAAACGTCCGTCAATACGTTGATGTTGTCCGTCTGCTGTTTTAATATCTACTGACATAGTTTTAACTTTAATATTATGTTTATCTAAAAATTGAATTGCACCTTTTCCCAAACAACTAACAGAGGCCCCACTATCTAACAACCCTAAAATTTCCTCCCCATCTACTACTACTTTGGCATAGGGTCTATTGTCATCGGAAATTGCTAAGACAGTGGACTCTATTCTGTTTTTTCTTAGTCTTAATATAGTCATTTTCCCCCTTAATTTTTGTATTTTTCTATAGTTTCTACTATTTTGTTTTTCAGAATCACAGATAAGCTCTTCATTAAAAATTCTTTTTCGGGCCTCCTCATACTCTTTCATTCGCTGGTGGAGGCTCTTATATTGTACTTGTTTTAGTGTGTATGTTCTATCTGATGTTAAACTCCGTTGAAGGATTTTTACTTTTCCTGGCTCAAGGTGTCCGGGAATGACATATTCGCCGGCGGTGCAGACCCGGGTACACTGCTGGCTTTCAGGTTTCCCTGGCATGAAGCGCACTTAAAGGAAATGTTTCCTTGTCCACAGCTGAAGCATGTCAGAGCGTGGAATGTAGAGGGGCACGCCGCTGCTGTAGTCATAGTATGGTCTTTCGTAGTGTCAGTTTTTTTGTCTCGTTCATTAGTTTTGTAAGTGGGTTGTCGTCTGTCCATTTTGCTGTTAGTCTGTATTCTATCTGTCCTGTTATACTGGACGGCAGCAACGTGTGCTTCCTCTTCATCCCCGGACTCTGGCAAGTAACTTCGGCTGTTAAGACTTTCATGTCCGTCGACCTCGCTGATCTGCCTCTTCATTTTGTGGTCTCTTGTGGATAAGAGTTTTTCTGCACGCCTGCATTCTTTCCTCAGGTCTTGGATGTCGACAATTGTGCATCCGAAAATTAGTGATGCCACTCGGTCCTTAATATTTTGGCTCACTATGGATACTAGGTCCTTTTCAGATGGACGATTCCTCATTTGGAGTGTGAGGCTCCTTACGTCTTCATAGAAATCGTCAAAGGATTCATGTGGCTGTTGACGTCTATCCATGATTGCCCTCAGGATTTCGTGATCCCCCTTACTATTTTGGAACTGACGAAGCAATTCAGTTTTTAAGTCAAAATAGTTAAGAAGATCATCCCCCTGCTTCTCTTCTAAGAATTGCCAGTACCATTTCTCAGCTGGCCCGGTCACTAAGTGGTGGAAATTAGCGAATATTTGTTCGTTTGTCACCCCATTCTTCTTTTGTAGGGTTTCGATTCGGAATATGAAACTTTCCACTGTCATATGTTTGGAGGTTCCATCGAATTTGACCCCCCACTTGTGAATATCCACTCGTTTGTTGAACTCCATACAAGGGTTGTTTTGGCTACCACTGGTTTGTGCTGCCGCTGGTGGTAGAACCCTTGGAGGTCCAGTCGTGGGGTATGGTAAGCGTGCCTTTTCTTGTTGCTCCTGTCTATTGTATAGGGACAGGTTAGATTGTTCTACTAAGCGGACTCTTTCATTCATGGTCTGTATATTTTCGGTGAATGCACTCATCATGTTCTGCATTACCTTCATGCTCTTCATTTGTTCCGTTAATAAGGCCATGGTTTTGCTATGAGTCTCGTGGATCGATCGAGAAACCACCGATTCGATGACATTGTTTATATTTTCGCCTCCTAAAGAGAGCTCATATTCATATTCATGTTGATCCTGGCCCGTTTGCACAACTCTTTCGCGTTCTCTATTCAGATCCTCTGTCCGCTGTATAATTTCCTCTCTTGTCTCTTGTTGCCCATCTTCTAGTTGGATTAGATGTCGAGCAATGTTTACTTGGGTCGATGCTAATTGAGGATTGGAACCCTGAAACGACCCCCCAGCTGCCCCATCTTCCTGATCCCCACCCCCACAATGACTTAACTCATTGCCCAATTCATTGAAAGGTATATCTAAAAGGGATTGGTTCAGTTCAGTGTTGATGTTTCTAGGCCTACGGACTTGAAGAGGAAGGCCATCTATGAGTTGGCCTGGAATGTCTCTAGCCAATAATCGGGTATAATGTTTATCTCTACCCTGGGCTTCTTGGTTGGACAGGGTGCCCTTTGGGATAGCTCCCGAGTTTTCCCCGTTCATTATTAAAAAAGGAAATTCAAATAATAAAAAAAAAGTTTGGAGAAAAAAAAATTTTTTTTTTTTAAAAGATGTGGAATAAAAAAAAATTAAATAGTAAAAATAGAAATAGTAAAAAAAATTAAAAAGTAAAAAAAAACGGAATAAAAAAAAATATCCAGTTCACTCGATACGTAATTAAAATTCAAAGATTACGTTTCGATTCGAAATCAGTTGAAGTTTTTAAAATTTTTTGTTTCTTTAAATGCTTAGTTTTTGTTACTTTGGTAGTAAAAAAATTAATGTTTAAATGAGTGTATTATATATACTTGTTGATTGTTATAATATTTTAGTTATTTTGTTTAAATTGTTTTGTTTAATACTTTAATTAGGTGTGTGGAATTTCGACTGATTTTCCAAAACAACCTGGAAGAAAAGATCATGAATTTTGTCTGTCCTAACTATTGTCCGTCATGATTGACTGGTACTCCTACGACTTGACGAGTGCTTTGGTCCATTCCTGCCTCCCCGCCACTTCGTATCATCTGATGATAAACCTAATGATAGGATGGCCTGAAACCAGGAGATGTTCCTCCACACGAATAAGTTTCAGGACATCCCACCTACGCCTCACTATAAGTCTGGCTGTGCCTGACTGTTTGGAAAGCCGCAAGCGATTTGCCCGTTCCACTTATTCCGCTCTCTGAGTAGTGGTAAGCTCCGAATTACCTCACGAACCATCTGGTGCTGGCCCTTGATGGTTGGACAGCCATTCATTACCCACCACTAAACAAAGAGCATAACCGGTCCCTTAGGTTGTGTTAAAGGATGGAAATTTTTAGGAAAAAAAAATGATGGAGATTATTGTGAGTCCAAGGGGATGACCTTAAGAGAAAAATCATCTCCTTGAAGTCTCAATACATCTCAAAGCCGTTCGAATGCGTTGGGCGCCATTTTTGTGAGTCAGGATTGGCCACAGAGGCATCTTCGGTGCTAGAAGAGGGGTAGCGGCATGCTTGTCGTTGCTCGGCTCAGCTCGAAAGTGGGGGTGGTTCTTATTCCTATTTCCAGCACCTCCCACTCTACAAACAAAAGAAATCATGCCTGTATTAGGGATTGGGAAAGGAAAGTGGATTAAGGATGGGACTTAACCAGGATCAGGAACACAAAAAAAAAGGATACACACAAAATAAGGGCCTATGCCACTGTATGAGAGAAAAATAGGGGTTAAATGAGGTACATTTCAGAACTCAAAAGGCAGTTACTTAACCCTAAACTAAATCCTAAAATCCTAAGACTAAGTTTTTATATCTTTTTTAGATATAATTTTTATATATATACTGTACATATATATATATGTGTATATAATATATAAATATATGTATAAATGTACGATTGTACATATATGTATATATATATGTATATATATATGTATATATATATATATTATATATACTTTCTAAACTAACTAACCTAAATCTGAATCTATAACTAAACTGCTCTTTTGTTCCTACAGCACACCAATTCGACCCCACAGTCTCTCCCATACAATGGTTCGCCAAGTCACCAGAAGCATTGCCCGATGTTGATGGCAAAAGTCTGGCCTACCCACCCTAGTATCATAGATACTACCAACGTCATCTTCTTGGCCGGTATCTGGAAGATGACCCCAAATCTAAACCTTCCAGTCACAATCTAGTCCACTTTAAACGGTCCTGTCAATGAATTCCCTAGTCAAAATCGTTCGTCACGTACTCTCCTAACCGGTCACATTATCTTTTCTTTCCCTCCAGGAAGCCGGATCAGCCAAGCCTCCACACACCTTAGACTAATTTTAACACTCCATGATTTTAAATCCAATACTCATTAAAATTCAATTTCATTCGTGTATTTAAAGCGCTCATATAGGCTTTCAAAAATTCACAATTTCAGAAGTTAGTTTAAAAAAAAATTGAAAATCAACAAGATTAAAAAAAAACAGAAAAATTTAAATTCAAAAAAAAAGGATATGAAAAAAAGAATAAACCGAAATACCAAACAAGTAAAAAAAAAAATAAATTCGAAGATGTGTTTATCCGTTAGGTATGATTAAAATCCTATGCTTCCAACTTCATATATATGTAATTTTATATATAGAAACATGTACAATAAAAATAAGGATAATGTAAAAATCACTTACAGTTTTTTTGTTTGTTTTAATATTCCTATATCGTCCTTCGAGGTGCTGCCGGCAGTACTTCCAGGTTGATGATAGAGGATTTTCAAATATATAACTTCCTTTTTCTTTGAAGTTCGTGTTGCAACCCCTTTTATAGTATGGATGCTTATATATATACAATCACATATATGTATGTCCAAAGACAATAGCACACTTCACTATTTCTAACTAAATTACTTTGAATTCACTTGTTTAAACCTTAGTCTTTTTTTCACATTTACATCAAATTCAAGAAAATTAATAAAAAAAAATGTTAAATTTAAATAAAAAATATAAAAAAAAAAAAAAACTAGAAAAATTAAAAGTCCAGAAGGGACAACCACTTTTAATAGGCCACTATTAGTGTCATTTATTAGGACACCCTGTCCTTGAAATATCCTTGAAATCACTCTGCGAGGGTGAAACAGACTATTTCCTTGCCCTTGAGACGTCCTTCATACACCACCACTGAACTTTTGGAATCACCGACACTCTCCCAAGATGACTTTTCTTGGTTATCCGTTTTTGCACGTTGAATCTTATCTCACCCCAAGACTTCAATAAAAAGGCAGAGGTTCTTTCGGTCAGCTATTCGAGGCCAACAAAAAAAGATCTTTTTTTCTTTCTTTTGGATAGTAGCGTACCACATGGAGAATTCCTGGTCTGACCCCAAAACCTATTTTCCAAATATTTAAATTTGGTTAAAGATAGTCTTTTTTTTTCAAATTTTAAATATTTTTTTTTTTCATACCTCTATATGCCCTTGATAAAAAAAAATTCAAGGTGACCCGTCGTATTACGTAATTCTGTAGAGGATCTTATTATCTCGTTCTAAAAGAGGAATAAGTTTTTTTGTTTAAACAAAAAAAAAAGATGTCCAAAATTAGGAATAACTCACATAATTAATTAAAATTAAATGGAAAACTCCAATTCTCTGGATATTAATTCGTTCTCGAACGAAAAATTTTATTCAAAAAAAATATACTGTCGTTTATATCTACAGCAATTCTTATAACCGATGTTGGCACTTTCAATTCAAAATTTGAAATGGTTATGTAATCGCTATTACATTTCCCCACCGAAGAAGTTCATTGCACTTTGGCCTATATTTAATTTTCATCTTTCGAAATATATAATTTCCGACCTTACTTCGAAATACACTTAAAGCTTTTTTTCCCCAGCTAAAACGCCTACATATACTTATTCAATTTGGAGACTCTCTCTAAACCGAAAAAATCGACGTATGTATGTGTAAATGTGAGTGGATACTTGTATACCTGCAGACCCACACTACTATACCTACTCCATAATCACGATCAACTTCGCCGTACAAAAAAAAAAAAAAATCTAAAACCTAATTAATAATTACATAAATACAAAAACAAACCTGACAACAAGAACTTAACCCTAATCAGTCTTAATTTCTCGTATTAATCCCTAAAACTAAAATATTGCACTTGATATCGCGTTTTTCGGACAGTCTTTACTCTCTTTTTGAAATTTAAACGATTTGTTTAAAAAGAGCTTTCCAATCATGGCATCGAGATCATTTCCGTGGTGAAAACAAACAGTGCTATGGTGGAAAGCTTTTGCTGTCAAACATTTTGACGTCTGTCTGACATTTCTTCATCATATTTTAATAGAATTTGTTTGAAGTAATTAAATTTCCATGGTATTTTGTTTTACGAAACAAAAATGCCTAATTATAGAAAACAAAATAACAAAAAAATATAGAAACATGGAATTAAAAACCTGTGCTAAAAAAAAAAGGAAAAAAAAAACAAATAGGAACATCATTCTGCCGAATCGGAAGCCACTCAAGGATGCCTGTGAGTTTGTTTACATCCTATCATTGTGTGTATTGTTTCTTAGATTTTTATAACTATTTTGCTTCCTTTTTCTCTATTTCAGGTAATTCATGGAATCTCAAAGATCCTACTAGGGAAATGTGCCGACCAACTAAACACCTAAAAAAAAATGGATAAGTGACATTTTTATCACAGGAGTATGTATTCTGGGCGAACCTGTGGAGTTCGTCCAGACAATCGTCTCCAGTGTTATTTATCACTCCTGTTCATTCATTTACCCCGACCTTTTTTTTTTCTTTCAGGAATCTGTAAATCTCACCCAAATGAACAGAATCGGATCAATGTTCCAGTTTATCTCACACGGCAGGTCATCAATATGTACCTAACCATGGATGAACATGATATAGGATGTGTCCCTGATCGGATAGCTACTTCAGTAGCCGATGTAACTTTTCATCGTGACTCGTGAGTCTTAGATTTAGCTACATATATATTGTTATTATATTTGGTATTTCTTTAAGGTATTTAATTGAGTATTGATAGGTGTTATTCTTTTCATCATGAACTCAAGTTTAAGTTGTGCCTCTGTTAGAGTTTTCTCTTTGAGGTATGTGCTGTGAAACGGGCTTCAGTTTGGCCTGTATTAATAAACCTCTAGGATTTTTGGATATACAAAGTACCCACTTCTTTTATTTGTGTCAGTGCTTAGTCGGTTATGCCCGGAGAATGTTTTTTTTTTTTTCTTTTTATTTTTTTTTTTTTTTTTTTTTTTTTTACTCAACCTATTCCTCTACCTGTTTAAGTGGAGGAAGGGTTCTTGTGATTTTACACCGTTTGAGAATTAACTACATCACGACATTTGGGTATGTAGGTAATTGTATACAAGACATTATGAGATGTCTATATGCATGTGTATCTACAAGGAGTAAGGGTAGGGAAGAAGTGTTTGTGATGTGTCGTCTTGCGTTTGACACTAACCGGACGTGGCCGGCTACGCAACACAATTTACGAGAATATGTTTTTCTATTTTTTATCAAAAAAAAAGTTTGGTGCTATCCCCAAAGTATTTTTATATGCCTTAGTTGAAACTTTTTTTGAACACACTGCTGAGCAAATGATTGAAGTTTAAAAATGAAACTGTAATGGAGGAATTAAACATTACGACAACAACAAAATGGTTTAGTTTTTGTCCTTTAAAATTGAGTGAAAAGAAATAAAAACCCTTTTTTTCAAAGTTTTATTTTTTTTTTGCTTATATTCTATTTCATTGAGTCCTTTCATTTTAAAACACAATAATTCAACTTGAACGAAGTTATGTTAAAAGCCTAGTGCACGTAGTTTCGTGTCTATTGATAAACTCACTGTTCAATTTGTGCCTTCTTCTTTTCTTCAATAAGTTATCTTTTTGTCACTTACAGGTGGTACGTTGGATTTCATTTTCTTTTTTAAAATTTCATTATAAATTGAACAGCAAGAAAAAAATACATATCTTGCTGGCTAAAGTTTTTTAGATTGAATTAAAGAAATGTCGGTTAGGAAATTTTGTTTTTTTAATTTATTAAATAAGAGAGTAGGACTTTATTGTCATTTAAGCTAGAAAAATAAGCTTTTATTCTTTTTTAAATCCCTCTTAAATGGAATTGATTGCATCATCACAGCAATCAAATAACAAATACATGTCAGGAAACCAATACTCAGAAGTTTGTTTACTCTTCTCCACATGAGTATTTTCAAAATGATTTTATTATTTATTTAAGACTCAAACGAAATGGATTATGTTCTCATTTTTGACACTGTCAATGTCATATGTATGTTAATTCTTTCAGATGTGGGTATTCTCTAGCTTCTCTATCCTAACCTACAAGGAAGTGGCATGGAAATACGTTTTTTCTTAAGGAAATTGGAATGTTATTGACCGTGGAAACAAATTTACCATACCCAATCAAATTCTTTTAAATTTATTCATAAAGAAAATTTGATTTCGTTTTTTCTTTAATTTCCAAAAAAGGAAAACCTTGCTTAGGGAGTGGGGAGATATGAAAGTTGTAAATGTATTTCTGTATGTGCGAGTAACGCACATCGTTTTGTGTTATGATTTTAATAGGATGTCATTAACATACAAACAAGAAGTTTTGCTCATAAAATGTTTATTGCTTCGTTTCAGGAATAATATTTGTCTAGGATTATGATGGAGTGAAATAAAAGGAAGATGATATATGGACAAGTAAAATAAATATAAACCCTAGTAAGAGGATCAGAATTTTTTTGTTTGTTGAAGAAAATTTGCTTTGGTAATGAGAATGTCTTCAAGAGTTATTAAATAAAAGTTTTAAGATTCCCAGTTAGACTTTATGTACTATACTTGGTTATAATTAATCTTAACCTAAAATGTCAATTTTATTGGCAATGTTGTTTCTGTATTGGTGATTGTTGTATTTGAACTCTTGGTATATGATTCCAAGTAATAAGCTGATTCATTAAACTGATATTGATTCGAGAAAAGTGTGCCTACTATGCTCAATCAACGTTTTGGATGTAAGTTTCAAATTAAGCGAAAAATATGGAAAAAACATGTGAATGTTGTTTGAAAACAGAGCCCAAACCCTACGGCTGAGTGGAAGTATAATTAAAAACATAAGCGTGATCTACAGGACATTTGCAATGAACTGCTGAAGACCCTATTCCAAATCGAGTTCATTTGTGACAAAATATTTGGTAGGTACCTAACAAATTGTGTATGTCCTAAGTGGGTGTGTCGTAAATACTAAAGCCTTTAATAGTTTTTTCCATAAAAAATTGAAGTTAAAAAAGGTAATGCGTTTAAGGACATTAAATGGTTTTTGAATAAAACTTTTGCAGTAAATTTATTCTTTGTGGTCTTAACTTAGACATGTTTTTTTTCCTATGTGTAAAATAAAGTTGGCATTATTCGGTTCCTGAAAAAAATTACTCCAACAGTAGAAAACAAAATAACATAAGTTTCGTGTATCCGTTGATTATTTACTTCTAGCGCAATAAAAAAAATGCCCACTGTTTAAAATTCTTATTGCTATAAGACAATACTTTTGCCTTAGTTAGGTAAAATGTATAGCTCGCAGCTCAATTTTTACTGCAAAAACAACACGTACTACTTTGAATTTTGAAAAATTTGATGTTGATAGAAAATTGCGATTGTGGGTGTATTTGAACAATAATTCTTAAACAACACCCTCTGCTGCGTAATCAAGGATTACAACATATAGATTTTTTTATCTTTACAACTCCAACTGGTAGTTAATAAACATTGGAACATTGAAAAACGCCCTTAAGAATTAGGTGTGTTCTAAGACTTTGTTTAAAAAACATCAACAACTATCTGAGCTCTGATTGTAAATCATTTTTAAGCATATTCGTAAGATTACAGCTAAATCGAGGGTTAATTTTTTTTAGCTTAACTGAAAATTAGATTTTAAATTTTATAAAAATCACGCCCCTTTAATAGGGCGTATTGGAAACCTTCACTCAAGAAACTTTTTAAGAAATATTGTACATGAACAAAATTGGTTGATGTTCATAATTGGTACGTTTTAACTTTTTGAAACCTACGAGTTCTGTTCTTTTTTATAAGTGGCGTCAGCCACTCCTAAAATTGAAAAATAGTTTCGACTAATACACTCAACGTTTTGGGCTTGGGGAATTATAATAATTAACGTTTATTTGCAAAAATAAATTTTTTATAATTTCTTATGATTGGATATTGGCCACGCTGAAAATCAAAGATGATTCTTTCTTACCTAAGATGTTTACTTACTGCTAATGGCAAAAAAAAGTTGTTTATTTGCTCGCATACAAGAACTGTTACTTTATTAAAACAATATTGGTGGTTTTGTATAAAAAGTGGGTGTTAGCCATGTCCACATTCATATGTTGTATTCTTATCTATTTAAAGAGAATTTACCTATTGCTTGTGTGTGCAAAATTAAAGCATTTTGCTTTGATCGTATATGTACAAAAATTATAATTTAATTTTGCTAAATTAAGGTTGTTGAATAAAAATGACGTTTGTGTTGGCGATTCATTATGTATTGTATAGATTATATAAACCAAATTTAAACCTTAGAGCTCACAAATTGCGACCTCTAGAGAGTATATACTATATACACACGGACAGAGGGTCATACATCGCTAAATCGACTCGGTGTTTGACCAATGCCATTTGTCAACTCTCTTGGGAGTATACAAATAATAGATTTCTTTTTAAATGAACACACACTTTACTGATTTTATTAAAGTGTATACTTATAATCAAGTTAAGAACTTAATCTAAATATGTAAAAATCAATGCCACTTTTCGTTTTAATTTTATAACTCAAGAACGGGCCAAGCCAAATGCTTAGGCTTTGTTTGGACTATTTATTAGATGGTTTATGTGAAGTTTGCACAAAACCGGTCGAGCGGTTCTTCATTTATCATATTTTTTGTAACAAATGAATTCAATAAATGGCTAATCATTTTGTTAATGGGGACTGTGCTGTCAAATTGAAACTTTTTTCAGTGTTGACAGTACAAGCACGTGCTTCGATTAAAGCAAATAGTTAGCGATAATTATTGCTTTGTGTTTATATTTTTAAACATATTGCTGCTACATTATTAGAAGGTGGTCGGGCCGCACACTCTGCATTAAAATTGCCATTGAATGTACAGGTGATTGAACCTCCAACTTGCAATATTAACGTCAATTATTTTATGGGATGAGTGTACAATGGCGAATAAAAAATCACTAGAAGCATTTAATAGAACAATGCAAGATTTACGTGGTAATCAACAGCTTTTTGGTGGTGCTTTGATATTACTGTCAGTGAATTTTCGTCAAATATTGCCTGTCATTCCTCGATCAACTCCTGCTGATGAAATAAATGCCTGTTTGAAGTCATCAGTTATTTGGAGATATGTACGAAAATTGACACTGAACATTAATATTCGTATTCACATACAAAATGATCCAGCTGCCCACGAGTTTTCAAAATAATTGTTAGAAATTGGTGATGGAAAAATACAAATCGACAGTACCAAAGCATTGACCGCTGTACCGAACAATTTTTGTACAATTGCGCAATCGATAGATGAATTGATTGAATGTGTTTTTCCGAATATTCTTCAGAATTACAGAAATCATGATTGGTTGGGAGAACGCGCCATTTTAGCACCGAAAAACATTCATATCAATGCCATTAACTTTTAAATTCAAGCGAAACTGCCAGGTGTAGTCACGACATATAAATCAATTGACAGTGTTATGAATCAAGATGAGGCAATGCATTATCCAATTGAATTTTTAAATTCATTGGGACCGGCTGGTATGCCACCGCATTGCTTGAATCTGAAAGTTGGTTCCTTGATTATATTATTGCGAAATATTAATCCACCAAAACTGTCTAATTTCACCAGATTGGCAGTGAAAAAGTTATTGCCAAATTTTATTGAAGCTACGACCTTAACTGCTAAATCAAAAGGAGAAGCTTGTTTGATACCACGTATCCCTATGATACCAACTGATATGCCATTTGAATTCAGGCGATTACAATGTCCTGTGCGTTTATCATTTGCGATGTCCATCAACAAGGCCAAAGGGCAAATACTTGACGTTTGTGGTGTGAATTTGGAGGAATCATGTTTTTCACATGGCCAACTTTATGTTGCCTGTTCCAGAGTTGGTGCCCCCAGCCGTTTGTTTATTGATGCTCAAAATGGAAAAACAAAAAAATAAGCCGTCACGGGATGCCCGGCAGATGTGAAACATTCAAGTTTACATTAAAATTCATAATTTTTAAAAATCATCAAAGAAAATATGGAGTGAAATATTTTTTAATAATTTAGTGTTCCGTTAATTAAATAAATATATTTGTCTTATCATTTTATTATAATATCAATTATAACAGCTTATATTCATTTATAAACACATTGCAACAAAATTTTCCTAAACCCACTATCAGTTACCGCCACCACCGCCATACTCCCAGCCCACCTACAACTAGCAACCAACCATCCACCATTTTTTATAAGTTTTTCATCACCGAATACCTACCACCAGTAACCACCCAATTCATCTGCAACCACCAACCCACCACCTTCCATTTTTGTCGATTCCCCCCCCCCCCAGAGCAAGTCCCCCCTACCACCACCATTTACCCAGCCCATTTACAACCACCAACCTACAACCAACCACCTACCGTTTTTGTCAATATTTCCTCCCTACCAACCCCCAACCCCAAACGCCATCTACCCGACCTGTTTGTAAATTTTGTCTCACCCACCCTCCTCAAAATCCACTCCACTACCAACACAACCTGCAACCACCAACCAAACACCCGCCATTTTTAACAATTTTTTTCTGATTAGTGAAAAGAATGAAAAACGTTATTCCTCCAAACCCCCTCCCCAACCACATTCAGTTCCCACCGACCCCACCTAAAACCAACAGCCAACCACCCACCACTTTTGTCAATTACCCCCGACCCCAAACCAAACCCCCACCAGTACCCACCCACCCCACCTACAACCATCCACCCACCATTTTCGTCATTTTTTTCTACACCAAGTTCCCCACACCCCACCTCCAAAGCAACCCCCCACCAGTACCATGTTAAATACTTAAAGTACTTTTTATAATAATTTGCATACAATGGCAACACTTAAAGTATATTGTCAATGATCTCTGTTATCGAATATCGATGAGTGACATATTGTAAATGTCACTTTGATTGTAGAGATATAGATATAGTAAGAATAAAATGTAATCTCGCCCTCTTTTTGAATTCTACCACCGTCGAGAACACTCCTCCAATTATAAAATAAAGATAAGTGTGAATATTATACTTGTTGCCTTTTTCTTTATTAGACAAATATAACAACTGGCGACGAGGATGGGATTTTTCCAAATTATCTAATTTGTCTAAAAAAGGAAAGAAAAGAAAAGATTAATTGGTAGTGCACATAAATTTGGGGTACATCGAATTTGATGCTGCTTATAGATTGTGAGCAAAAACCACGTTTGCACCTTTTTTTTCGAGGTTTGGAATTGGATTTGCTGCTGCATATTTTCGTTGCTGTTTTTGGAATTGGCCTGCTGCTGCATTTTTTTCACATTGCTGTTTTTGGAATTGGCCTGCTGCTGTATATTTTCGTTGAATTGGACTGCTGCTGCATATTTTCGTGGAAAATATATATTTTTTTTGTGTTTGCCTTTTGCTAACTTTCGCAAAATAGTATATTGTGCAAATGGTTGTTGAGGACAATGCTGGTGGAGCTGGTGAAGGAGAGCGTGTTAAGGGAAATGCTGGTGGAGTTCCGCCAAATTTTTCGATTGAATTTTTCGATGAGACGAAAAGCAAATTTGAACGATGGCTGCAACGCCTGGAAGGAGCATTTGCGATTTTCAATATTAAAGATGAGAAAATAAAAGTAAATTACCTACTGCAATATATAGGTCCAAATACGTTCGACCTACTCTGTGACGGAATATCTCCAGAGACACCCGAAAGCAAAACGTACAAGGACCTGACAAAAACACTGAAGGAACATTACAACCCTCAACCTTTAGAAGTGGCTGAATATTATAAATTCCACCATAGAGAACAAATAGAAGGCGAATCGGTTTGGGATTACATAGCAACCTTACGTAAAATGGCCATTAATTGTAATTTTGGAACCTATTTGATGACAGCTTTACGAAACCAACTCGTCTGTGGCATAAGAGACAAACGTATCAAGGATCGATTGTTGGAGACGAAGGGTCTCACATTTGAGAAGGCTGTAGAGATCGCTACCAGCTTAGAGATGTCACAACACAACTCCGTACAACTCAACGAGACAGCGAGCTATAAAACTTCAATACATGCGATAAATCCAAACAGAAGAGAGCGATACAACAGGAATATTCCATCAGGACACTAAAGTACGAATAACTACAATTTGCCGAAACCACGTATTCAAAATCAGGAGAGTAAATTTGTCAAAAATCAAAAACAAGTAAAATGTTTCCGATGCGACGGCCCACATCTTGCTAGTGTATGTTTTCACCTTAATACGGTTTGTAATTTTTGCAATGTGCGTGGTCGTCTGGCAAAAGTGTGTTTAAAAAAACGAAATAAAAATAAAAAGCAACACATAAATCATTTGGAAGATGACTTCGAACAAAGCGAAGAAGAACCTATAGTATACATTAACACGTTAAGTGAAAAAGATGAAGTTCAATAGAAATTATGGATAGATGTACGAATAGAAAATAAAATTATTAAGATGGAAATAGATAGTGGGGCCAGTGCGTCGGTAACGAGTTATAGAGAATTTCTTAAACATTTTAAAAATTTGCCTATTCAAAATTCTAAAATCAAATTAAGTACTTACAATAATGCTATGTTAAATGTTATAGGTGTTGCAGAGGTTGCTGTTGCTCTGGACAACATCAAAACGCAGAACAAAATGAAAAAAAAAATTACAACTGTGCATCGTGGATACGGATAAACATACACTATTCGGAAGAGAATGGCTATTTGCATTTAAGGGTGCTCCAATAATTAAAATGTTCGACGAAACATGCGATTTAAATACAATTAAAAGGAGTAAGCAGGTAAATGAAAATTATGAAGTCCAAAATTTGTCCAAAGTTTCAAGTGTCCCTCCTGAATTGCCAATTCTATTAAAGCAGTATGCTATATTATTTAGTGACGATGTAGGAGAAATCCAGAGGGAACCTGTTTCGATAGAATTGCACCCTAATGCAAAACCAGTTTTTATTAAGCATCGGCCGGTACCATTTGCACTGCTTGACCCGATTAAAAAAGAGATCGAAAATTTAGTAGTTCAAGGAATTCTAAAGAAAGTAGATCCCATTGTTCCTATAGTAAAGTCAAATGGAAAAATACGCCTTTGTGGAGATTTCAAAATCACCTTAAATAAAGTTATGGTGGCAATAGAACATCCTCTTCCCACAATAGACGAGCTTTTTTCATGCGATGAATGGTGGGGAAAAATTTTCGAAGGTTGACCTTCGACGTGCTTATTTGCAATGGAAAGTGAGGGAGGAGGATCAAAAGAAATTGGCGTTGTCCACATTTTTAGGCCTTTTTAAATGCACTCGCCTTTAGTATGGTCTCAGCTGCTAAGTGGCAAAAGAAAATTGAAGAGATTTTAGCGGGAATCGAGGGTGTAGGAGTGTTTATTGATGACATATGCGTCACAGGCCCGGACAACAAAACACACCTGTCTAGATTAGAAGCAGTGTTTAAGCGTTTAAGTACTTTTGGGTTGAGAATCAATTCTGAAAAATCTGATTATTTTAAAGATTCCATAGAGTACTGCGGGTTTAAGATAGATAGGAATGGGATCCATAAGACTACAAGTAAAACAGATGCTATTGCGAAGGCTCCACGCCCGACAAATGTATCTGAGGTTCGATCTTTGTTAGGTTTAGTCAATTACTACGGTAGGTTCTTTCGAAACTTTTCTGAGGTACTCGAGCCTTTAAACGTGTTATTAAGGAAAAATAACCATTTTAAATGGAGTGCGGAATGTGAAAACGCTTTTACAGCAATAAAAAAAGAAAAAGTTTCGGATAGGTTCTTGGTTCATTATGAAATAAATAAGCCTTTGTGCTTATCGACCGATGCTTCGCCAGTGGGTGTTGGAGCAGTGTTGTCCCATATATACCCAGATGGCAGTGATAGGCCTATCCAGTTTGCTTCCCAGACACTAATGGACTCTCAGCGCAAGTGGTCACAGACTGATAAAGAGGCGTACGCAAACATCTATGGTGTAAAAAAATTTTATCAATTTTTATTCGGACGTCATTTCATTCTGTATACCGACCATAAGCTGCTGGTACAAATATTTTCGGCAGACAAAAGATTACCACATATGTCGGCCACGCAGCATTATGCAATATATTTGCAAGGATTTAACTATACTATTAAATACAAACGTTCGGAACAAAATGGAAATGCCGATGCGATGTCACGGCTGCCCATTCCAGCAGCAAATTGCATGAAGCTGGAAGAATCGGATTTGTTCGAAATCAGTCAAATAGAAACAATGCCAATTACTGCAAAGCAAATTGCAGAAGAAACTGCAAGAGACCCGTCATTAAGTAAGCTACTTGAAGGTATCCAGAAAGGTACACAGATAAATGCAAGATTTCGTTTTGGTATTAACCAGGATGAATTTTCGATTCAAAGTGGTTGCATAATGAGAGGACTAGCTACGTGTGGTTATTCCGAGTAAATTTCAAAAAATTGTTCTTAAAGATTTGCATTTATCTCATTGTGGCGTTACGAGAATGAAAGAGCTTGCTCGTAGTTTTTGTTGGTGGCCAAAAATGTATCAGCAAATTGAAGAGTATGTGCAAGATTGCACAAGTTGTTGTAAAGTAAGGAATAATCCACAAAAAGTTGAGGTCCATCATTGGTGCTATCCTTCTAGTCCTTGGGAGCGGGTCCACATGGATTTTGCAGGCCCTTTCATGGGAGTATATTTTTTTATTCTAGTAGATGCTCTTTCCAAATGGCCCGAAATCCATATTTTGAAAAATATAACTACGGATACGACCATGCCCATATTGCGAAAAATATTTTCTACTTTTGGTTTACCAAAATTCATTTGTACTGATAATGGTTCCCAATTTACAAATATAAAATTTAAAAATTTTTGTGATGCAAGTAATATTGTACACAAACGTACGGCACCTTATTATCCTGCCACAAACGGGCAGGCAGAGCGTTATGTACAAACGCTTAAAAATAAATTGCGATGTTTAATAAAGAGCAATCAAGATTTAGAACTAAAGCTTAATAACATTCTTTTACAATATCGTATTACCCCTCACCCGATTACGAAAAAGTCACCATCTGAAATCCTATTTAACTACCCTATTCGCTCAAAATTTTCATTGTTATTACCTGAAAATCAAATTGAAGTCAAAACTTATAATAATAACTATAAAGCCAGAGAATTTTTGAAAGGGAAAAAAGTTGCTGTTAGAAATTACATTGGCAAGGACAAATGGAACTTTGGAAAAGTTGATAAAAGGCGAGGTGTGTTGCATTATAACATCGAACTTGACAATGGAAAAACGGTCCATAGACATGTCGATCAAATGTTAAATGAAGGTAGCCATGTTTCTGAAGAAATGTATCCCAGTGAAGTTCCAGAGGAGCAGCAACATCCTCTTTCAACAACTAGTTCAGATATAGTGGTAAGCAACAATATGGAAAAGAAGCCAGAAAAAGATTTGATGGTTTTCGAAAATACACCTGTGCAAATACGCAGAAGTAATAGGATAAGGAAGCCTGTGGACAGATTAGTAGTTAGTTAAACTTATTATATTGTATACTTATATAATTTACATCATGATTATTTTACGATTGTTACATTAACATCATATGTAAATTAATTGAATTTTACTAATTAAACTCATATGTAATTTTTGAAGTAGCTTATAGTATATGCCTCATTTTTCTTTGAGGGGGAAAATTGTTAAATACTTAAAGTACTTTTTATAATTTGCGTACAATGGCAACACTTAAAGTATATTATCAATGATCTCTGTTATCGAATATCGATGAGTGACATATTGTAAATGTCACTTTGATTGTAGAGATATAGATATAGTAAGAATAAAATGTAATCTCGCCCACTTTTTGAATTCTACCACCGTCGAGAACACTCCTCCAATTATAAAATAAAGATCAGTGTGAATATTATACTTGTTGCCTTTTTCTTTATTAGACACATATAACATACCACCCACCCCACCTACCACCAACCACATACCATTTTAGTCAATTTTTTCCTCCAACCAATTACCTACCATTTTTGACAATTTCGTCCATAACCCTCCCCCCTCACCAACCATCCAGCCCACCTACAACCACCAACCAACCATATTTTCACCCCCCCCCCCATAACCCCTACTCCACTACCACCCTACCCCCTCCACCATTAGCACCCCAGCATCACCAACGACCACCCAACCTACAACCACCAACCAACCAACACTTTCCACTTTGAAAAATTTTGTCAAGCGTCATGCCATTTTTCGTTACAATTACAATCG
The DNA here is from genome assembly GCA_916050605.2 of Platycheirus albimanus. Lineage (NCBI taxonomy): Eukaryota > Metazoa > Arthropoda > Insecta > Diptera > Syrphidae > Platycheirus > Platycheirus albimanus. Next base: position 341,665,462 of record OU696696.1, read on the forward strand.
ATTTTACTGCCTACGCCAATAGATGTTTCACATCAAAAATATTGTTTATCCAAATATTTTGGATTAAGTTTTTAAAAAGCTAGCAATTAATAAAATATTCTTTTGTTTGAATAAATGAATTTGATGTTCCAATTCATTTTTTTTTTATTTCACATTATGCGTAGCGAAGCACGTACTGGGCCGCTAGTACTTATTTAAGATTATATTATATAAAATATACATATCCATTCACATAGGTACATTTGGTATGAGACATTATTAAAACAGAGATATAATCCATAAAATAGCTCAAAGCAACATTGCATGAGCTTCAAATGTGTTCTTCCTTCTTTTTATCTTACTTCGCAGAACTTAATTGAGTGTCCTCCATTTATTCCACTTGAGGCACTTAAAATCAAACCCACTTTTATATTTATTACTTACACAATGAAACCGCTGATTACATTTAATCCATTTCATAATCCATGCATAAGGACTTGGAAAGTCTTTGATGATCCGTCCTCTCACTTGATGTCCTTGCGTGGATGTCCTCTTGGATCAATTCATTTTCATGCTTACAGCTAAACAGCATGGATGAGCTATTTCAATAAATAACTTTTTATCGCTTGTTGCTGACAAGAGGATGATCAAAAATATTTTCAGCTGCAATATAAAGAGAGTATTGTAATAGATTACTATTGACTTAAAAGACTTCAAGAACTTAAACAAACTATTGAAGTAACTTTTTTTTTTGCTTGGGTTTGATTTCATTGGTTTTTTTTTCACTTATATATAACAATATTAAATAATCCTCATACCTGCCCTCTTATAATTAATTTTTTTCTCGTCCCAGTCAAAGTTTTTTTTATTTGCTTCACTAGTTCGCTGAAAATTAACTTCCATTTCATAATGTTTTTAATTTCGTTATAGTGTTAAATAGTTATTGAAACTTTAAAAAAAATACCCTTGTTCACGGTGGCGTATACGTACTTTTTTTTAAATTCTTGTGTGAGCTAAAGAGTATTCATGCAGCAATTATTTTTGAAGATATATAATCGTTTGCCAACGGAAAAATTAAGTGAGACACCTTAAGTAAGTATTTTTAATTTAATGAACACCCTTGAGTTTTTTTCTATAAACCATGAATGTGTTTCAGAATATTTTCAAGGTATTTCGGGAAGCAAACGTGTGAATGAATAATTCTGAAGAGGTGTTTTAAGCATGGTTGGTTGATGCATTCCTCATATATGTCGATTTTTTTTAATACAAAGGGTTTTGATAATTGGAGCAAAGAATTAATTTTTTAGTGTTTTTTTTAAGATTTCTTTTGTGGAAAACATAATGACACGAAACGTCAAACATCAATTCCATTTTTCGTCCGCCAAATTTCGTTCTTATAAACAAGAGAAAACAATTAATTTTCGATTTAATGCTGTTGCGATTCTTCTGTTAATTTTACACATAACCTTCAAATTTATTGGTACACCTGGATATTAAAGAGCTCTACGCTTAACTCACCAGAACAATTAGTATCTAATACTGAAAAAAAAATCTTCCTCAACAATACAAAAAATGTTCGATAACTTCAAAAATTCGGGCACAAACATTCCACCTCATCTGCCTGCTGATGCTGTTGCTGCGTTGCAAGCCTGCCTCAAATGTTCCAATCCCTGTTGTAACTGTTGCTGCTGATTCAACGTCAGCTGGGTATAACTGTCATCAAATGGGACAAACAAATTAAATTTCGTTATGGAGAGACGTCGATCCACATGAATGACAGATTATTTAACCGGAGAAATAGAATTCACCAGGCCAAACAAAATAAAGATGCTGAGTTCTTACAAGATCTTTGGAAAAGATCTAGTTTTGTGTGCAAAATCATCGTAAAGAAAAACAACCACCCTCCGTCCAAAGCAGTTAAGTTTTCTTCAAATAATAGGAGTCAAAACTAGCAACGAGAAGTCTGTCAATTGGTAGCATATAACATAGCGAATTCGAAAAAAGCTTAGTTTTTGTATATTAAAGTGATTCAAAATTAGAGTTTATTCATTTCTTTGACAATTCTCGACTAAAAAGGTAAACCATCTTAAGTTTGTTCTTACAATTTTTAGGATAGAGCAAAAAAAACTCGGTGCAGGGAAATAAGTCCCCAGGTACTAAGTCCACGGAATGACTTTATTCCCACTTAGTGGGAACTTAGTCCACTTAATAGAAGTGGACTTATTTCCCATGCAAGTTGGGAACGTGCTCCACTTTCTTGTGGGAACTTAGTACACACACTTCGAATCATGAAGAGGGAACTAACTTCGAACAATAATAGTAAAGAATCTTATAAACTAAACAGTGTAAGATGTTAAAATATCATGCAATTATTAATAAAATTAAAAAAGCAAAGCCAAAATTAAAAAAAGCATAAAATGAAAAGCGTGCAAATTAAACTCAAACAAAGGCAAGCGAAAAAAAAAATAAAATAAAGCAAACAAGAACACAACAAGTCCATTTGACTTCTTTATTACGAGTGACTTAAAATTAACATAAATCATAAGAGCAAAGCTAATACAATATAGATCGATATATTAAACAGTAATAACAGTAAAATGATAATGCTATCTTAAGATTAAGAACTCTTTTATATTTACAGTTTTCGTTTCGAAATCAAAAATGAGATTACTAATAATGCTTTCTCTTGTTATAATTAAAAATGGAATATGGAGCATGATATCGTAAATGCGGGTTGCCAGACGTTATTATTTATTAATCGATAATTAATATATTACTGGTATTCGTTTAATTATGTATTGTAAGAGATCGAATCCCTTACAACAGTGAAGTGGGTAAGGGGGAAATGCTGCCCCCTGCAACCCCCCTGCTTGGGCTCACTGTTGGATTTGAAGCAAATCGGCCTATCCGGCTCTAGAGGTGAGAACAGACACACAGACAGACAGACAGACGGACGGAATTTATAGACCCACTTTTTTCGACTTCTCCATCAACGTAATGTCATGTGTGATTGTTATCTCATTTTTTTTATGCACGAATCCATAACTTCTCTTATAGTACCTATAATCGCAAGTAAAAATCGTATGACAGGTACGGTTAGTTTTAAAGCTAGAATGCTAATTCCAACAATCCCTCTGTATGACGTCATCAAAATACTATGTAATCACACTAATCTCAAAGCTTTTTTGATCCTTTTTATTTTTGAATACCGTTCAGTAAATCAGTAATTTTTTTTGGACAGTCAAACATAACATTACGATGATAGAGAAGTCGAAAAAAGTGGGCCCGACAATTTTGTCTGTCTGTCTGTCTGTATGTCTGTCCGTATGTCTGTCTGTCTGTATAGTTACCTACAGCCTAAACAGATAGCCCGATTTGCTTCAAACTTGGCACACTGTATTATTATGACGTCCTACAGAGGGGTTTACTCAAAAATAAAATTGGAAAAGTTTGTCAAAAAAAAAATGAAAAACCTGGTCGAACGATTTTGAAAAAAAAAGATTTCTTAAAATTCTTAACAATAAACAAAATCATATGGCTACTTCATTTTTTTCCAAAAAATGTTTTAACTATTGATTTTTAAGTGATCAAAAAAATTTCATAGTTTTTTCTTTACTTTTTTTTCCAAAATCTCAAACCCCAAGACCACTGTCTCACATTAGAGCAAGTTTGTCCGACCCAGTCGTGCACGTTATTTATTTTTTAACTGCAATTTCACTTTAAGCTTAGGAACATCGCATGCACTCTGAGTAAAATATGCAACCAAATGCCATAGAATGTATCTTATGTCATCATTATTACGTGTATTTTTCTATGTTGTATACGGTAAAGTATACTGCGGCTACTCAGAAAAGAACGGATTGAATTTCACGACAATATCTAATATCAACGAAGGATGATTTCCCTTTTCTCACTTTTCAAACATGTTTTGATGAATTGCATTTTAACTCAGCTTAAGGGTGATTTTTGTTTGGTTTGCACGTGTTAATATATCTCAAGTCATCTTAATATGTTTTACCTTTTTACGATGATGACAAAATCTCATAATAAAATAATCTTAAGTCTGTTTTAAATTTTTTATTCGATTGAACACAACATCTTTTGTGGGCTTAGATATTAAATGTTGTGTCAGAATACAATTTGTCTACATAAGATAAAATTGTTTCCTTAATAAAAAGGAAAAGGAATAAGATAGAAGAATAAAATAGTAACCAGATCCATTAATTAAAGCAAATCATCATTAGCTGACTTAAGGTGTTTAACCTTTTCAGTCGAGAATTATGTATTGTATTTGTATTGGGAAGATTCTGTTAAATTCCATAGAGCTGGCCGCGCAAGCTGTGGCTCCTTGTTCGGTTTTAAAAAGTCTATTCAAAGTAAATATAATCTCAGTTTCAATGTTTTTTCTGGTAACGTAACGCTTTCTGCCAAGTTTGGTGACATATAAATCTCCATTTCATTCTGCGATATTAGCCCAGTAAGAATAGCTTTTTTCGAGGAAAATATTTGTATATACAAGGCAGAATTTTGGTATACAGGTTGGCATGGAAGTGGCTTACAATCTGAGAAACATCCCCAACCATCCCATGACCGCTAGGTCAGTTATATGGGGTTCAAAGGTAAAAAATGTCGTTTTCGCTTAAATTCAATTAGTTAATTATGATTAATTATTATTATTAGTTAATTTTACATAAAATTCCCAAACAAGGTTTTCGCATACCATTTACCATTTAGAAATTATATCACTTTAAACTTCAAAGTCTTTCTGGTAACGTAACGCCTTCTGCTAGGTTTGGTGATATCAATCTCCATTTTTGGAAAATGTTCGGAAAAAAGGTAGAATGAATGGCGATGAATATGGGGAGTTTACTACTACAGTGGGTGTTCGTTTAACTTTCTTGAACTAATCAATAACTTAACTGTTCGCGGAAAACCATAGTCGGATCATATGCATATTTTTTTTTTTTTTTTTTTGTTTTTTTTTTTTTTTGTTATAATGCACACGCGCTCAAGGGGTTTGTTATAGCCCTTTTAATGATAAGTCACAGCGCGAGCGATAGGAAGTTAGGAAGGAAGGGAAAGGAGGTGTCGCTGAACATTGATCTTGAATGTTTGAAGATCAAAATGGCAAGGACAAATTGTGCCAGGCAATCCATTCCACATTCGTGTTGTACGGCTAAAGAAAGAATCTCTATATTTCACGGTACGTCCGAAATTGGGCTCAAGTGTAAACTGATGAGCGTTCCTAGCAAGACGAGTATTACGGGGGAAATGTTTAAGGGGTGGAACGCAGCTGGCTACTTCGAGTGAGCATTTTTTGTAAAAGAATCTGTAAAATAAGGAAAGACATGAGACATTTCGACGATGTTCGAGTGACGGAAATGTTTCCATAATGTTTCTCTCTCCTATCAATTTTAACGCTTTTTTTGAACTCTGTCGAGCAGGTGGAGAAAAGTTTGAGAAGCACCTGCCCAGAGATGGGAGTTGTACTCGAGTTTAGGGCGTATAAACGCTTTGTAAATTGTAGCCAGATCAGAAGGGGTGAAAAACTTCTTGCATCTATTAAGAAAGCCTAAGCATCTTGCAGCATTCTTGGCAATCTCAAGTATATGATCATTCCAACGAAGATTGTCACTGATACACATACCGAGTACTGATAGCTTTTCGGCCTCCTCGATGCAAGTACCATTCATGGATAATGGCATAGGGGGTATGTTTAGCTTCAACGACAAAAGACAGCATTGAGTTTTCGACGCATTAAACTCCACACGATTTCTAGTACCCCAATTCACAATGCTGTTTAAATCGGAATTTAACGAGCTTATCATACGATTTCGTTGTAATAACACGTCCGAAGGCGAAGGCCGTGAATTATCAAACGTATACGAAAAGCTGAGGGTTGAGTCGTCAGCAAAACAATTTAATGGATTAGAAGTCACAGACAAGAGATCATTTATAAAAATGAGAAAGAGAGTCGGAGACAGAACGGAACCCTGGGGCACACCAGCATTTATTTTTTGGAGATCAGACTTGAAACCGTCTAATACAACTTGTATTGAACGGTCCAGAAGATAGCTTCTAATCCAACGAATAAGAGTATCATCGATACCAAATGCACGCATTTTCGATAAAAGAGCTTCATGCCAAACTCTATCAAATGCCTTTGAAATATCAAGCGCAATAATCTTGCTTTCGCCAAAGCGATGAAGGGATTTGTTCCACTGTTTTTTTTTAGGGACGGGCTGGACAAATGCTGTTTTCCATCTACTAGGAAAGATTCCTGAACGATAGGAGCGATGGAAAAGCTTACGCAATGGTTTTGCCAGCGATGAAGAACACCTCTTCAGAAGTAAAGGGGGTATACCATCCGGGCCAGCGGATTTGTGTATATCAAGATCTTGAAGAACTCTGGCTTCTGTACGAGTGCGGAAAAATTAACGTTCTCAAGTACAGGAGGGGCATTGTTGCTTGCAGGCAACGTAGAACTTGCAGTGCCTTTGGGACATTGCAGAATTTTTTGCCGTAACTTCTGGTCATGCAAAAATTTCGTTTTATGGATAACGGAGTTGCACAAGTTCCTAACTTGTTTGTGTTTCTTCCGATTTTCCTCAGTTGGGTTGGCTTTATAGGATCGGAAGCTTACTTCTTTCAACCTGATAGCTTCTTTACACTCTTCGGTAAACCAAGACTTTTCTTTTGGTTTGATACATTTTGTTCTGTGAGGGACAAAAGTTCTCATTCCAAGAAAAATCACTTCTGTAATCATTTCAGCACTGGCATCAATGTCATTATCGAGGAAGCATAATGACCAGTTAAAGTTGAGGAAATTTTTCAGACCGTCCCAGTTGGCTTTCTTGTATTGCCAAACGGTCCTAGTGGGAATTTTTTCTTTAAATGGATGGTTGGAGATCGAGAAATTAGCTGAAATGACACAATGACCTTGTATTTCTCCTGAACCTAACATTGTTGTAGTAGGCCTCTTAGCGCTAGAAAAAAAAGTTAAACTGGTCTCCGAACATGGGCCTTAAGTATTTTGAAACTTTAAAGAGTTTATTCATACAAATGTTTCAGTTGAAGAAAACTTAAATACTCTTTTTAATAAAATAAAGTTAGCTGCAAGTACCGGTTTTAGGAGAAATTAATTTATCCCAAAACAGAAGTGATTTATTTCCGCTGTTAAAGAAAAAAAAAATGTTGGCACAACAGCTTCAAGCGGAGCCGGGGCCTGTGACTTACACTCTCAACCATTCCTGTGTGTGCGTTGATATTCTGCAGGAATGGAAGGTACCTTTAATTTACCACTGAATCCGAACGTCTAACAGAGAGGCACTTTCCATGACATTAATTACTCTTGGAAGATTTGTTACTTAATCGCAAGAGGCAGTACCCCGGAAAAAAAACATAGGCGGAGTCATAGATCGAACGCAGAACCTTTGGCGTGGCAGTCCGACACACTAACCACTATACGACACGGGGTACTACACCGGTGCTTAAGAAATTATCGAAGAATTTAAATATCGCTTCCTCTAAACATAAAAGCGCTCTTCAGATACATGACTTTTATAATCATTTTAAGTCCCTATTATCACATCCTGAATGCGCTTTGCAGATGGTTACTGGGACTTTTCTAGACCGTCTTTTTGAAAAGTGGTAACTTTTATATGTATTGCAAAAATCAAAGCCTAAAAAACTCCATGGTACGGATAGAATAAGTTATGAGTTTTACAAAAATGCATCGAAGTTCCCATCCTACTCAACAAAATATTTTTCACTGGTGAGGTACCAGATTCATTTCGTAGTTCTATTGTAATACCCCTAAGAAAGGCGATCCAAATAATTGTGAAAACTACAGAAGTATATATCTTTTGGATACTCTTTATAAGATTTTTCCGGATCTTATTCTTAACAGATTAAATGGTTGGATTGAAGACAATGATATTCTATGTGAGTTTCAATCTGGTTTTCAAGCTGGATACTCTTCTATTGACAGCATATTTAATTTAACGATCATCATTCACTTGACCCGAATTAAGAAGAAAATAACGTTCGCATTTTTTGTTGATTTTTCATGTGCATTTGATCTTATATCACGTGATTTGCTCTTCTTCAAACTATCATCTCTTTGGTTGTCAACTAAGATTATAGAAACCTTACAAAACCTGTACAATAATACTAGTTGTCAGGTTGTTATACTTAGAGCTAGTTCTAGAATATCAGATTCACTTAGCTGGAAATATGGTTCCGAACAGATTCAGGTCGTTATTGATTATAAATATTTAGGACAAACTATAAATTACAACCTGCGTTCAATTAACACATTAATTTAAAGCTCTCCCTGTCAAAATTTTGTATCACCTCCACACATGGTCAAAGTACATTCACCATCCTTATATCAGCTTCTCTAATAAACTTAAAATTTTTGACGCCGCAGCAAGGTCTATAATGCTCTACGGTTCTCAGATATGGGTATCAACAAGTTTTAATCAAGTGGAAAACCTTTTTAGATTGTTCATGAAAAAGATGTCGAATTTTACTAATAATACTCCAATTACATGTTACTGACAGAAACTGGCATGAAATCTCAGTATCTCCGTTCACTTCACTTACACTTTGAATATGTCAGTAATGTCCTCGAGTATCCTGAGAGAACATTACCAAGAAAACTTGCTATGGAGACTGGGTTGTCTTGTGTCAAAACTTAATGTTGATATCGACCACACGACTTCCTCTTTCAGGAGTCTTCATACAGGTATTTTGTTAGCCCGCTAGCACGAAAATCACATTGCTGATGCGAGAGGATCTCAGTTTCGTGATGTTTAACCACAGTTAAAATTAACATAACACCCTACTTCCCTGATGATTACAGCCCACACCTAAGATACTGTTTGTATCTGTACAGTTTGTAATCTGGATGAAGTGGAGAAAACTTATCATCAATCTATAGGCAGATGTCGAATTTATAAAAAAAACTAGATTAAAATGTCTTGGAAATGAGATACTTTCTATTGTTGGTCAGTTAAATGTAAAAACTTTTCTTCCTTATACAACTCTTTAGCAACTTGATTTAAATATAAAGGAAACTGATAAGTAACGAATACTTTAAAAGCTAGATATTGTATTTTTTTTTTTTGTAAATAATACTACATCATAAACTAATTATTTTTAAAACATAAGTTAATTTATTATTATTAAAGCTTGAACACAAAGCTAATAATTATTAAATAAATTTCTGATGTTTGCTTAGATAAGAATATTGTTTATTTCTATGCCAATCTGACAGACAACAAATGAAAACGTTATGTCACATAAAAATTCATTTTTTTATCATACATGAATTTCTCCTGAAAATAAATAAATCTTCTAAATCAAATCTAACTCTAATAAAGGAATATAGCCTTGAAATGCACGAATTGTAAACGCACTTGGCAATAAATTCTTTCATTTGTAATTCAAAATTACCGTATTCTTTAAATCATGGCAAATTGAAAAAAACTTGGTTAATATCTACATGCTCAGAAAGCAGCCAGTTATTTTCAGAAGGCATTTATTGAACGTATGCGGATTGCTGTTAATTTTCAGTTAAAATTGCTTCGAAAATACAATATTGAATTAAAAACCAGATGTGTTTTATGGAAAATTTATAAGATTTGATTTGTATGTTTGCTTAACCAATTTAGTATTTCAATTTAGACTTTTGTTTTTAGCAAGTTCTGGTGATTTTTTGATGACTTCAAAGAATTATACAATATTGCTTTCAGAACTTGTTACATGTTTAAGAATAACAATAACTTGACAGTTGAGTAAAATAACAGCTTAACAGAAAATAGATATTTAATGAAGCCATTTTCAACGCATGGGAAAGCCGGGTTGGGTCCCTTTGATCGCTTTTTAAAATACCGATTTTAAAATATCAATGCATAAAATATCGTCAAAAAAATGTTGACTAAAAAAAAAATGTCGACTTACAAAAATGTCGACTTTTAAAATATCGATTTTAAAATGTCGACTATGGTTCAGTGAATTATTTTAAACAAAAAAAGAAATTACGGTTTGTCGTTACAACTAATACCGGACAAAACTAAATAAAGCTAAAAGCAATTTAAGAAGTGAATGGCAAGTAGTTGTAAACAACATCCTCAATAAAAACTCGTCTTCAAAAAAACTACATAGTCTTTATTCGTTCTAGGGTCTCTGAAGTAACGGATGGAAAAGAGATTACAGAAGTATTCAACAACTATTTTCCTCGGCCGCCAGTCAGTAACTCACTTATTATTTAGCAATCGTGCCATGTTTCATGTTTTTTCTAGTGGTCTCAACAATTCTAAAGCTTGTGGAGATGTTGGCATTTCTAACCTTTCCCTTAAAAAAGTTGCTTGTTTGTTTGCAGATGTCTTAGCACATTTGTTTAATTGTAGTGTTTTTTCGGTGTTTTAAATGATGAACTAAAATGTGCGGATGTCGTACCTACTTCTCTTCAAAAAAGGGTAAAAGGATGAAATTACCAACTATAGACCTATCTCACTTCTTTCGTCTATAGCTAAGGTATTTGAAAAACATGTAAAAGAAAGAGTATTTAGTTTTTTGGTTAAGACCAAGTTTTGTAACTCAATCCAATTAGGGTTTCAAAAAGGAAAGTCTACCGAAGACACCCATATAGAGTTTTGGTCAAGAATTCTTTCACGTTTAGATTATTTGTCGACATAACAAAAGCATTTGACATGGTCAACCATGAGATATTGTTAAAAAAAACTTGAAAATTCTGAGTTTCTTGGTTTTATGTTGGACTGGTTAAGATCGTATCTGCTAAATAGATCTCAAAGAGTCAATAATTTTCTTTAATATTGGGTCCCTCAGGGGTGGGTCATAGGACCAATTCTGGTTTTAATCTATATAAACTCACTATTAGTTTTACAATTTAAAAGCTCCTGACGACATCGGTTGTTCATATGGTTCTAATAGTGTCCTGAACCTAATTACAATTGCAGACATAAATTGGGATTTAAATTTATAAGAACTTGTACATAGGTTGGTTATCAGTTCTTAAACCAAAATCATGTTTTTTTAATAAATTTGTCTTCTCAAAACACGTTTGAAACTGATATTGTATAAATGAATGCCAAAAATTTAAGATAAATACGTGCGTATTCTGTTTAAATACGTCTTCATATATTTTACTTTCCACGACAATCTAATTTGCAGCAATAATTGTCTTGCAGTCTAGAACGTAAATGAATACGAGTACTTGGGACTTTTTATTGACTCTAGGATAGACTTTTTATGTCCTACAGAATCTTTAAGGAAATATTTTAACTGGTTATTCAGAAATTTGAACTATTTAGGAAGTATTTTTTCTACTAAACTCCTAACAACTATACTATGGTCTTTTACATTCTTAGCTGCAATACACAATTAGCTGTTTTGGAGGAAACAAAATTCAACCTATACTTACTCTCCAGAAATATGTCATTAGAAAAATCTGTAATCTCAATATTCTCCCGGTAAAACGTCTGTACTGCTTTAAGGTGTTAAAGGGTTTCTTTCTGAGATCAGGAAATCTGATAAGATTAGTTTCAAATTAAAATCTTTGTGGTAACTTTTTAAATATTGTCAGTTTATTAGACTTTCGCACCACCGCAATTCGTAATTTTTATTCAGTCTTTTCATGTATTTGTATTTGTATTTATTTTTATTAGTAACATAAGTATTTTAAAATTTACATTTTTGAAATAATACTTAGTCAATAAGGTTAACATAAACGGAAATTGGGGCTATGCCCAGTATTTAAAAGAGATAATAATAATAATAATTTCTTAACTTAAATATTTTTGAAAGATTCTTAAATCAAAATTATGGAAATAAAGAAAAAAGAACAGTAATAATAGAAAAGAGGAAGAGATATCAAATAACAAGTAATGAAATTTAAAGAAAAATGTTGTTAGCACCTAAAATAAGTATCCAGAGCAGTTTTAAAAGCGTTGCAGTTGTTGATTCTCCTCACATTGGCAGGTAATGAGTTTCACAGACCAACAGCGTACACGAAAAATTGGCGCTTGGATGTATTATACTTATGAGTTGGCACAATAAGTACTCTGCTTCTTTGAGACTGAGGAAATACGAGTTTTTCGTAAAGGTATTCAGGGGTCTCCGTTTGTATCAGATTGAATAGAAAAATTAACACCTTTCTGTCAATATAGCTTTGAAATGACATGCCATAGAAGCGATTCACGTAGTTGGAAATGTGATCAAACCGACGAAGAGAATAAACGAAACGTAAAACGTTGTTAAATGCTACTCGTATTTTTCTTTGGTTCGTACTGTCTAAATCACAGAAAATCAAACTACCATAGGTTAAGATTGGAAGAACAAGCGTTTTTACCATCGTAGATTTTACTTTAACAGAAAGACCACTGATGTAGAGAGCTCTGAGTGCACCGTAATTTTTGCCAATAGTGCATGATATGTGATCCCCCCAAGTTAAGGTTTGATTGAAAATAATGCCCAAGTTTTTAACCTTTTCAACGTAGGGAAGCATTGAGCTGCCAAGTTCAATTCTGGGAAAGCAAGATGTGTCGATTGCATTTTTATTTATAACGATTGCTTGGCTTTTTTTTGGGTTAAGTCGTAGTTTATTTCGTTTGGCCCATTGAAAAACCCTCGCCAAATCAGAATTAATTCTAAACGTAGCATCCTCAACCATACCTATTCGATAACTTATATACTATTGGACATCATCAGCATACATCAGTACTTTACAAAACTTACGAATCTCAGGAAGGTCATTAATAAATAAAGAGAACAGTAGGGGGCCAAGGATTGATCCCTGAGGAACACCAGCATAGGTTGGAAGAAAATCAGAGAGTTGGGAGTTAATAGACACAGCCTGAGTTCTTCCTGTAAGGTATCTTTGAATGAGAGTCACCGCAGTCCCTACAAAAGAATAATTATACTTTAGTTTTTTCAGCAGTATACCATACGGAACTTAGTCAAAAGCTTTTGAGAAATCGAGCAACACCAGCGTGGTAGCATGTTCACTGTCGATTTCTTGGTGAATGTCATCTGCAAGTTTTAAAAGAGCTGTGGAGCAACTATGTTGTGGTCTGAAACCAGCTTGTACAGGGGAGAGCAATTTGGTAAGCGGTTGTTGGCTCAAAATTTTTTCAAATGCTTTCGAAGCAAAAGGCAGAATGGAGATAGGGCGATATTCTTTGACTGAAGAGTTAGAGCTTTTTGGAATTGGGATAATTTTTGAGGTTTTCCATATTCTTGGGTAAGAAGATGTGGTTAAAATTGAATTAAAAATATGGGTAAGATATGGTAGAATAAGCGGTAAAATTATTTTTAAGAACTTAGGATGCATGCCATCCAGCCCAATAGCTTCAGATTGAATCCTTTTAACTGCTTCTTGCACCTCAATCTCATTCACTCTGCGAAAGCTGAATTGGGAAAAGAAACCTGTTGCGCAATCATTTTGATCTTCGATAGGAGTGATAGGAAAAGATCCAGCAAATAGTTTGTTGAGCTCATTTGCATCACACTCTTCACCTACATTATCTAGCTTTTTGTTGTTAATGCCAAGGGATGTAAGGTTTTTCCAAAGTTTTTGGGAAGAAACTTTGTGAAATTTGAAGTTACATTTTGCCTTTTTTATCTCCTTATTGACAAGGTTCCGAAGGATTTTGAACACATCAAAGAAAGACTGTAGTCTAAAACGTTTCCATCTTTTATAGGCTGTATTTCTTTTATCAATAAGAAGCCCAATCCTGCGATTAAACCAACCACATCTTGAATTACGGATAGTTAAGGTTTTAATAGGAACAAAAGTATTGAACAGATTGTTAATTTGATCTGTAAAAAAATTAATTTGTGCGTCAACCGCAGGTTGAAAGTAAACGCTTCCCCAGTTGATATTCATAACTTCAGTGAAAAGGGTCTCAAAGTTAATTGCCTTAAAATCTCTATATTCAATAGTTCGAAGTTCTGTGCTTTGGGTAACATTGATATCATAAGAAACTACAATTAAATCGTGCTTAGAGAAACCAGGAGTATCTATCTGACTATAGAATTTAACAGTACTTGGTTGATTAACAATAAAGTAATCAATAAGTGTGGAGATAGTTTCAGTAAAATGAGTAGGCAAAGAGACGTTGACTGGAAAAAGATCCAAGGCGATTAAGTTACTCCGAAAACTGGCAACATTACTATTACGCACATCTAAGAGATTCGTATTGAGGTCCCCAGCTAAGAGGATGTGGTTAAAGAACGGGGTTATATCCTCTAAAACATTAGTTATATTACCAGAATCATAAATATTAGGAGGCTTATACACAACACCCAACAAACATTTGTCACCATCACACAAAATTTCCACAAAAACAAATTCAATGCCAGAAACATTAGATTCTTTAACAATCTTTGAGGTAATTTTTTTCTTAATGAAAATTGCTACACCCCCTCCCCTTGCTGCACGATCACTTCTAAACATTTTGTAGTCTGAAAACTCCAAAGCGATAGTGTCAACTTGAGTTGTTAGCCAAGTTTCCGATACGCAAATCACATCCATGGCCCCATCTTCAAAAGTATGCTTGAATTCATCCAAATGTTTTCGCAGACTTTGTGCATTAATATGACAAACAGAAAGACCATCATAACTATTACGAAAAATATTTAACATTGCATGCGTCGTATTTACTCGTGTATTGCTCCTGGTGTATGGATCCTCAACGTTACCCATGGGAATATTGTTCATGTTTTTTTAAATAAAATTTAGATCTAAGCCGCCGGAGAGAGAATAAAAAACTGCAGATGAGCCCTGTTTTTAGAAAATTGTGTCGAAGTGCTAAATACATTTTATAAGAGAGTGGTTTGATAGAAAAAAAAATAAAGTTGAAAAATGAAGGAACTTAGTTGATAAAAATAATTGAAATATAAATTAATTTGAGAATTATAAAGATTTTTCGAAATTAAAAACTTAATTGATAAAATTAAATAATATTGAAATTTATGATGCTGGTAACACTGAATTTTGATTGTAGTTAGTTTTCGAAATGTCATCTTCGTTTTTATTGTGCTGCTCTTCGTGGTGAATTTCTTGGTGGGTGAAGCGCTCATTTGATAAAATGTCAAGTTGATCTAGAGAGTCAACGTTGACAGGTCTGGCGGTGTTGTTTACTTTCACATATACAAGGCCACATGCAGTAAAAACAGAAAAAAGCAAACGCTGACGTTTAAGATTAATTGCATGCCGAAAAATAACTCTATTATTTTTGGTTAAACTCTCGTGAAGATGCACAGGTGCATCGGAAACACCTTCATAAATATCTTTTAAGCATGAATTGTCGAGAGTGTGTTCTGCGAAAATCGGCAATTGCTTTGATTGTGGTATATTTCTCGTGCGGGGAGGAAAACTTTATTATTATGGTGGAATCTTGTAGTGGTTTTGCTCGGAAAATTTTGTTTATTTGCGGCGGATGAATTTGAAGTGTGTGACAGAGTAAGTTAAAAGTGTTTTTTTTAAGTTTTCATCAGGGAGAAATGGGACTCCAATTAGAATTGCATCAGACGCCAAATTTTTAAGATTCATGTTTTCTATTTGACTTCTTAGAGACAGAAGTTCTTCATTTATTTTGTGTTCATGTATACTATTTTTTGAAGCACTTGCACTTGGTTTTGGTTCTTGTAATTGAATTTTGATGTTGTTTGATTCGCTTTTTAATGTGTCAAGACTTGTGCAGGATTTTTCTAATGCCGTGACGCGATCGTGAAGTTGTTTTACGTCGTTACTTATTTTTTCAAATCTGAGCGATATTTTATTTTCAACAGATATAATTTTGCTGGTCAAATTATCTTCGACGGCGGATAATCTTATTAAAATTGACTTACTTTGTGTTTCAAGTTTTTCGAGAACTCTATTGTAGCTTTTGTTTGGTGTCGTTGTTGTTGCTATTGTTGGGGTGGATGGTTTTGTTGTAGTTGAATGTTTCAAAATTGTTGCAGAGGTTTTTGTGGCTGGTGCAACTTGCGATGTTTCGAGTGTTGGAGAAGGAGAGGCGTTGGGAGAAATTCGTACTGTATTTTTGTGGCGAGTATTATGTGATTTAGAGTTCATGGTTGTATTTGTGTCCGAAGAGGTAAAACGGAATAAATTTATATATTTTTGCAAAAAAATTATAAAAGTTTTAGCGTTGAAAAAGTTAATTTTTGTTTAAAATTGATTCTACGTTTAAAATTTGTTAAACACTTTCAATGACTTTTGGTTTATAACTTGTTGTGGTAAGAAATAAACAAAAAAAAAAAGGTTTAAAAGAGCGCAAAAAAGAAAATTAAACTGCAGCACTACTTAAAACGTCCGTTCACAAACACATTTGTCTGAAATATGTCGACTTTTTAATAAACTTCCTCATCCTTGTAGAACCCTTACTACTTCTGGAATGTTTGCAAAACGTATAAAAGAAGGGTTTAAACATTTTGATCACGCTGGTATTGAATCTCCGTTCTCTGATGTTTTGGTTTAATAATGATTCATTCACTGTTTTTGAAAAAAATGTTGTAAAGATATAGTATAACCGATTTCTCCTTTTTGTTTCCTTCTTTATAAGTAGCTATATTTAAATTCCTTATTTGAATTATGGTGTGTAGGGGCACCCCACCCTTATGAATTTTTTGAGTTTAATGCGTTCTTTAAAGTGGCATTTGACACTATTTTTAGTACTTTGGTATTATAAAAAATAAAATGTCATTAATTTCATTTAAGTTATTTAATAATTTTTTCTCTGATTTAATGTAAAATGATTTAAAAGTGAAATAAAAAGTTGTATCTATCTATCTATCTATTTTTAATATAATAATTGAATAAACTGCAGTCTATCATATATCATAATGTGCAGAAGCACCACTCCTGGTCGTCCTCATGAGGCCAATTATTTGTTGATTACCGTCTAATAAACCATCAATAGCCACTATTACAGAAATTACAGAGAATACGTCAAATAATATTGCGAAATTGCGTTTAAAAATATTTACTTTATTACATATTCTGTACATATTCTGTAATTGTAATTACATATATATAATCACATCTGCCGGGCGTCCCGTGACGGCCATTTTTTTTTACCCTTCAATAGGTATATGCCAATTTTATCTATAAGTTTAATTTCCTGTATAGTGTTGTTTTAAATTGAGTCCACAAACTGCTGGACACAATAATGTTGTACAGTTGTTGCTCAAACAAAACTATACAAAATACTAAATAATAACCAAATACATGAACGACTGTGTCGCACGTACTTGCTCTCTGGATGCAATAGCACGATGATAATACATGTTTCAAACAATAACATCTGTTCTATAAAATAAGCAAAGAAGTTCAAATTCTTTGTTTAAGAAGTGTTTATGTCCCGCACATTAGACATATTAACGGTTTTATAATCAACGTTAATTTGGTAGTTGCAAAATTAAGTCGTTTATAAACAGATGTCCGTTAATTGTATTTTAAGCCAAAACTTTATACCACAGTTATCAACGAAATTGTTTCAAAAACTACAGACAAAGTGAATCAAAATTGTTAAAATAATTGCTTGAAAATTTGGTTAAAACTAAAAATATTTAATTAAAACTGGAAAGTCCGATATACGAGTTTAGAAGCCTTTTTTTTTTAATATATTTAAAATGTAGATGCCATCTTTTGGGTGCTATAAAAGCCTTCACAAGTAAAAATACAACGTTTAATAAAAATCTTTAGAGTTTTTTTTCGCAAATTAGAAAAAACGTAGATTCATCATTCAAAAATGAGTTACTGAAAAAAATGCAACGCCATCATATAGGAAGCTATAAGGAACTATATCAAACAAAGTTTAAGTGAATCCATACAACCGTTGCCAAATTATGGCCATTTGAAAAGTCGTTAAAGCAGATCTCCGTTATTTGTATTTTTAGCCAAAAACTAGAACCACAGTTTCTTAAGAACACTCAAAGAATATTATACCCACAGTTTATCCAACATCGTTTGAGCCGTTTTTGAGAAAATTAGAAAAAACAAAAAAAAGATGGCTAAACTGAATGGCTCGTTGTATGGGAGCCACCCTTTGAATAGATTTCACTCGAAAAATTGCAATGCTGTATGAGTCAACTCAATCAAGCCGTTGCGAATTTATGGCCACTATTCACTATGTCCATTTAAAAGAAAAACAAGAAACGCAGTATTATCAAGAATGCCCTACGTTTGTTAAATTTTTTGTTGAAGACTTAGGTATAAAATCAGAAAACTCTTTTTAACCTGCTGCAGGTTTTCGTAAGTACATATATGGTAAAATGTACCTGGTTTTTCCTGTTTCATTACACACATACTCGAAAAATAAGAATTCATTTAACCTAAGCTTAAGGCAACAAGATTTTTTTTTTGAACTTTTACCTTTAGCAGGGTTTTTATTTTAACAATTCTTATGTTCATTCAAAAAAGTATTAAAAAGCTTTGTGTATAATGCATTTTATGGAAGAAATTGTAACGAAAATCAAGAAATTAGCATGGACAGGATAAATGGCTAGAAACTGGATATCTTCAAACTGAGAAAAGATACCAAATTTATCTAAACGCTTTTACAAAGGCTCTTATTCCTCCTAAATACAAAAATCACAGTTTCTACATTAAGTAAACAAACAGCGCAATTCCCGTAAACGTGGGTCAGGGTACATCAAAGTAAGGATTTTCTAAAATCAACAAAAAACTCAATATACTCAAGAATCATGTCCTAAAATATTGCCCACGAATTAGGAGACACCCCGTATGACTTTTTTTATAATTATAAATAACTTAGCAATTGAGGAATAAAGCCCTATCGAGAAGAACCAATATAATACTGTTTAGAACACTCGTCATCCTGATCCTGCTATATGGTGCAGAACCACGGACCCTCTCCCTCCCAATCGGATGAAAAGTCACTTGAAGTCTTCGAGAGAAAAGTACTGCGAACGATTTATGGTCATGATACAAGATACAACCACGAACTATACGTGCTGTACAGCGACATATGCCTAGCAAGAAAAATTAGAGTTCAACGTCTAAACTGACTAGGCCATGTAGAGTGAATGGACGTCGACTCGTCCATTCGTAAAGTCTTCAATGCCAAACCGAACTGAGTCAGAAGCTAAGGTAGACCTCATCTCCAATGGAGCGACCAGGTGGAGGAAGACCTCCGACAACTTGGAGTGCAACATTGGAGACGGCAGGCTAGAGATCGAGCCAGCTGGAGTACCTCGCTCTAGTGGAGCCAACATAAGTAAGTAAGTAAGTAACAACTTAGAACTATGTGCTGTAAGTCCTACGTTTTATAGTAATTGCTTGTGCATAAATACAAAATAATTTATGTAATCTTAATGTTTTCATTAAAATCTACTGAAATGCTTAATCTGAGCTTTCTTTAACGAATTCACCAAAATAAAAACCAAAATAGTAATCTGTGTCAACTTAATTGAAGTCAAAATGTGTCCTCGTAATAACCACTTAAAAGCTTGAATAAAGAGCTTTGCGCATAAAAATCGTGCATATGATATTACTTAGCCCCAATAAACGTTTATTCCAACTACCATATACGAGTATGTATGTATATATGCACATATAAGCCAAAATGTGTTCTATGTCGCTGCTTATCTTTCATCTTTAAGAAAATGTTTCGCATTCCCTCTCTGTCTCGTGGCTTGTTTGATTATCCTAGATAACCCTGGCTTGTTTAGCATGTTCGGTTAACCAGTTGCCCTTAATTGATAAAGTTTCTTCCTGTTTTCTTTTTTTTACAAATATTCCGTTCATTTTTCTTCTTGAATTTATTTTGTTTTCCCTCTCTTAAGCCTGCAATTTGATAGAGAATTATACTTACGCAATAAAACGGTTTTGTGTGTATGTGTATGTGCCGTTTGCCGTTAGCTGTTTATCGAGGGGACACACAAAATAATATCCTTAAAGCATGTTTCATTATGTGTATGTAATGTGTACAGCACATACTGTTAGCTCCTTCTTTTAGGCGCACATTAAACTCGTTCATCTTATCATTTTGAATAAATAACAAGAATGGAAAGTAACAATCCGTCACAGACAAGTGGAAAGATCATTTCGTTATTCTTGGAAGGGAATTCCCCGAATATAAAACTTAGTGAAGTTTCTCAGATTACCTGAAATCAGTTATAAAAATAGTTGTGGAAGATGTAGGTCGATAAGCATAATAGGAATAAATTTCTTTTGCTATGTTCTGTAAAAAAAAACACACACACACAAAAACATAGAAAAACTGGTTCATATCCTTATATGTGTGTGACATTTAAGAAATGCAGAAACGGTGGCGCCTAAGTGTAATTGCGGACGTGAAGAATAATGTTGAATAGAAAATAATTTCCTTTCACATTAAAAGGGATGATGATGGCTTTGGATGTGCGCTCGAGCGGTGCTGTAATTTATATGATTTTAGTTTTTTTTGTTTCCTTGTAAAGACTCTGATTTGTAATGGATGGACTTTAAGGACATGTGCTATGAGTCGTGTAGATAGTCTATTTTTGGAATGTTATTTTGAAAAAAAAAAAAAATATTTAAATAGATTTATTAGGACTTTTGTTTTGTTTTGACTGTTAAAAAATTAACCTTAAGCACACAAAACAAAAGTTTTCTGAACTCATAATAAATGACATCTAATTGTATTAAAAGTAAATAAGAAGTAAATACTTGGGACAGGCCGCAAACATGATGAACGAATTTATGATTAAAATGAACGCGAATAATATTAAGGATTCAATGCAGAGAGGGATCATTTTGTATTTTAAAAATTTTTAAAAATCAAGAACTTCTTTCCCAACATATACTTTTAATAAGACAAACAATACAAGATTGCAGTTTTCACAGTGGAAAATGATTGAAGTTGAAAAAAATATTAAATTAACTATTGCAAGTATAAAGAGCCCAACTGTTAATAATGTTTCTTCTAATTGAGTGCAGATTCATTAATAAAAACACCTTTCAACAAATAAAAGGATAATAAGTTGCTCAACTAAAGTTAACGTTAGAAAAATTAAAAATGTTACATAACATTTTAAGGCATTTTCGATTTTATGTTTTTTTTATTAATTCTTGAGACCTAGACCCGAAAGTATAACTATATATTGAGAGAGTTTTAGTCCTTTGTAGAAGGGTGTAAATGTGATCTGAGAGATGGTAGGTAGGTAGGTAGAGATGGCGGTTCTAATTTGAGTTGAAAAACTCCTTAAAAGAACGCAATTAGCGCTGGTGTGCGCCGTTTTGTTACCATTAACCAAACAACTTAACGGAGGCTTAGACGGATGTGATGGTATGTGTTCCACGGAGAAGGACGGGAAGAACTAGTTTTCTCTTGGAAAGGTGATTCAATCTACCAGACCAAACCATAGGACAGTTCAATGTAACCCAACTCCAGACTTTATGCCACCTAGGCAGGTTGCTGGTTGGTAAAGGTACACTGGTTTTGTCCAGGATTGGTCCAGTACGCGGGCTTGGCGTAGAAGCCCCCCAAGAAACACAAAACCGCCACCTAGGCGAGATGTATGGTTCTTAAGAGGGTTTCCCCGTCAAGAAAGACCTGATTGATTAGAGGGGTTGTGAGAAAGGGACTACGAGAGGGAAGGGAGGGAAGGGGAGACAATTATAAGCCGCTCAGTCACCCTTAAGTCGGCTACAAGCAACCAAACTCCAGACTATATGCCACCTAGGCAGGGTGCTGGTTGGTAGGGTCATATTGAATCCGTCGATAAGGGCTGGCCGAGTGGGGGGGAGGTAAGATATTTATAAGCTGCCAGGACACTCCCTGGTCGACTTCAAGCAGCCAGACTCCAGACTATATGCCACCTAGACAGGGTGCTGGTTGGTAAGGGAACATTGAAATCGTGCAGGGAGTTGTCCTTGTAAAAGGGGTGCAGCATAGGAACCACCCAGATCATACCCCACCACCTAGGTGGGATGTATGACCGTCAGATGGGTCCCATGCAGATCCCCTGATTGCTTGATTAGGGGGACCAGAAAGATTTTAAGAAGAGGGATGGGATGAACTAGTTGAGGATGTGATTTTCGGGATAGACGATTTATTTATAGCCATTTTGTCGCATTCAGGAATTTAATCAAATCTTTGATTTTTTTATTTGACAATTCCCCAAGATCTTCGTAAAAATCTTCACCCAGGATTCGCATCCTGATGCGAGATAAAGCTGGGCATTTGCACAGTAAGTGGGAAACAGTTTCCTTCTCTGCCTCGTCTCTACAGGATCGGCAGAAGTCGTTGAAAGGAATACCAATCCTTGCAGCATGCACCCCCACTGGCCAGTGGCCCGTGCTTATTGCCACCACCCTGGCTATATCTGACCGGTCTTTGCTTAGCAATGCGTTTGTTCGTGATTTATTGTAGGCAGGCCACATCTTCCTGGATATGATGCAATTGGTCAAATTGCTCCACCTTTGATTAGATACGGATGTAAAGTGTGATAAGACAATGCCCTTCACAGCCCCCAGCGGAATGTTGACGGCTTCGGCGAGTGAGCTGTGAAGGGCTGATCCTTGCCTGGCAAGCTCATCTGCTTTTTCGTTTCCCTGAAAACCACTGTGCCCTGGAACCCAGAGCAGAGTGACTTTCAGGTTTGAGCCAAGATCATCCAGTTCTTCCTGGCATTGCCTGACTAATTTGGAGGAAGTGGATGTCGAATTCAATGCCTTGATAGCTGCCTGACTATCGATTAGTATAGCGACATTTCGGTTTAGATGCGAGTATTGTTGCAGTAATTTGCAAGCCTCCCTGATTGCAAGAACTTCTGCCTGGAAGACGCTAGCAAAGTCAGGTAGTCGAAAGGATTTGGATACATTGAGCATTTCTGAAAAAACGCCCGCACCTACTCCACACTTCATCTTGGAACCATCAGTGAAGATTGTTATGTCAAAGTCTCCTATAACATCATCGTTTTCCCATTCTGTTCTAGAAGGGAAACCTGTTTTGAAACTTTTATGGAGGCTAAGAGATGGTTTGCAGTAGTCAGTGGGGTACAGGGTTAAATCGGCAGGTAAAAGAGTTGAGATATTGCTATGACCGTATGGTCTTTCGGTCCAGCAACCGGTCTCCTTTAGTCTAATTGAACTACAGGATACCAAGTATTTAGTGTGAAGGTCGGGTGGTAAAAGGTTCAGAATAACGTTTAGGGCATCTGTTGGGCAAGACCTAAGAGCCCCTGTGACACCGATGCTAGCCGTTCTTTGAACCTTATTTAACTTGTCAGTATTGTAGGCTTTGCTGAGAGCGGGCCACCAAACAATCGAGCCGTAGGTGAGAATAGGTCGTACCACGGCTGTGTACGTCCACAGAATCATCTTCGATTGAAGACCCCAGTTCTTACCGAATGTTTTGCTACAGGCATAAAAGGCTATACAGGCCTTTTTTACGCGTTCTTCAATGTTAATTTTCCAGCTGAGTTTGGGATCAAGTACTACTCCTAGATATTTAGCACGGGTTGATAGTGATAACACTTGTCCATTAAGGCGGGGTAGAGAGAAGGTTGGTATCTTAGTTTTGGTCGTAAAGAGCATCAGTTCCGTTTTACTTTGGTTAACTCCAAGACCACAGCTAGTGGCCCAGTTGCTAACTTTCCTCAAAGCCCTTTCTGTTATTTCACTAATAACAGGTAAAAACTTTCCTGACACTAGAACGACCAAGTCATCCGCATAGGCTACGGCCTTCACTCCACTGCCCTCCATTTCGACAAGAATTTTGTCCATAACAAGAAGCCACAGTAGGGGTGAAAGAACACCTCCCTGTGGTGTACCTCTATTAACGAATTTGATGGTTTGGATATTGCCTTAAAAATTCCTGAATAATTCTATTACTGAGCATAGAAACTATCCAATTACGTATGTATTCATCGACCCCGAAGTCGACTAGTGATTGACGGATTGATTCAGTTAGAACATTATTGAAGGCCCCTTCCACATTTAGGAAGGATGCCATTGTGAATTCTTTGTAGTGTAAGGTTTTTTCTATCGTTCTTACTACCTCATGCAGAGCCGTTTCGGTGGATCTGCCTTTGAGATAGGCGTGTTGGGATTTTGAGAGAGGAGATCTTTCTAGGATTCCTCTTATATGTATGTCTAGGATGCGCTCAAGAGTTTTCAGGACAAAGGACGTTAGACTTATCGGTCGAAAATCCTTAGCGGATTCGTGCCCTCGCCTGCCGACCTTGGGAATGAAAACTACTCTAACCTGCCTCCAAGTAATAGGAATATGGTTAAGTGATAGGCATCCTATGAAGATTGCCTCTAGCCATGGAATAGTCATTTCTAGTGTTTTCTGCAGCATAACTGGCAGAATGCCATCCAGGCCAGGGGACTTATACGGGTCAAAACTCATTATAGCCCAGGCTATGTTTTCTTTGCTTATTACGGTTCTGTGATTGTCCAACAGTGCAGTCTGCACGTCTAGATTTTGTGGTATGTTGGGATTGCTGTCTCTACAACCCGGGAAATGGGTGGTCATCAGAAGATCAAGGGACTCCGCAGGAGAGTCAGTCCAGGAACCATCCATTTTTTTAAGAAAAGATGGATTTGTATGCTCCTTAGACAAGATTCTACCCAGTCTTGCAGAGTCCTTAATGTCTTCTATAGAGTGACAGAACTCCCTCCAGGACTGTTTCTTTGCTAAAAAAAGAGAACGTTTGTATATTTTAAGGCAGTCTTTGTACGGTTGGAAGAATTTGTATTTGTGGCAGATATTGAAGATAGCCCTAGTCATTTTCCTGAGATTTGCTAAATCTTCGTTCCACCACGCAGGGAAGGTTTTTTTACTGAACTTGATTGGGCAAGATACCTTAAAAACAGTGCTCATGGCATTTTCAAAGGTGCTAACTTTTGCCTCTAGTTCTGTAACCGAGTCTATATTAATATTTGGTATCCGGCTAAGCTTGGTTTTTATTATTTGACCGAATTTCTCCCAGTCAATTTTTTTCTGGTTTCTATATGGTGGAGGGTTTTCAGTTTCGAAATTTAAATTGAAGAGAATCCACTTGTGATCCGAGAACGATTTCAAGTTGGAAACTCTCCAGTTCTCCACCAATGACTTTATATTGTTCGTACCTACGGTTATATCTAATACATCTTCCCAACCTTCAAAGTTTTCAGTATTTGGAAAAACGAAGGTGGGGGTATTACCTCTGTTATAAACGGTTAAATTTTTGTTTATAATGAAATCAAATAAAGGCTCACCCCGTTCGTTGATAGTCGAGCTACCCCAGAGCGAATGACGCGCATTGGCGTCTCATCCCAGGAGCAGGTCCGTCTTCTTTGACTTGGCTTCGGTTATTAACTGCTCGACCTCACACGGCGGTGTCTCTCGGTCGTGTGCCATATAGGCAGATGCTAGCAGGAGGCTGTCGGTTTTTGCATTCCCCAGTTTGACGACTGTCAGATCCGGTGTACTAAGATTTCGACATAAAAAGGCTTTTAAATGTTTCTTAGCTAGAATGCATGTACGAGGCTTACCTTGGATTTGATTGTCCGGCTTATAGAAGAGGTCATATCGGCTGTCTTGGAGACCTCTTATGTTGAAGCCATTGATCCACGGTTCTTGAACCAAGCCTACATCGACGTCTTCCTCTATTAGGAAGACTCTCAGATTATCTGAGGCACATTTGCTGTGCTTCAGATTAATCTGAATCAGTTTCAGCTTGGTTCGTTTCTTCTGCATCGTCTGGTTGTACGCTTTGGGCATTTACAATTTCTTCGCCCATTACTTCATCATTTGCATCGTCCAGACTTGGCAGAATTTTGATTTTGGCACTCCTGATGCCAAAAAACAGCTTGTGGTTGGCTTTGATAATAGCTGGTATGCTTTCCTCGCTTATCATCAGCAGGAAAGTGGACGAGTTTTTTTGTGGTTACTCGGCCTTAATAACAGACCACTCATGCATAGGAACCGTCGGGTTTTGCCTTTGCAGCCCACGAATGAGATCCGCACCACTAGGTTTGATGCTCATCTGCGGCAACCAAATGCGAGCTTTGGGCTGTCTAGGGATATCCTTAGCTGGAATTAGTTTGAGTCTCAAACCCTCCCAGTCATTGCTAATCTTAGCAATGCACGAACTAAGGAACTCCCTAGAGAACACATCACCGCATTTGATCACCCTGCAGCCTCTGAGCATCTCGCTAGAGTCGAAACATGGGCATGGGCCTTCGGTCGTAGAAGTTGAGTAAAGGAACACCATTTCCGACAGTTTTGCTTCGATGGAATTCCACACGGGCAACAAAGATTTGCCACCCGAGCAGAGCTCATCTACCACAGCTACCTGGAGATCGTCTCTGACTGTCTCGCTGGCGGTACGCTGCGGGTGCATCGCTCTCGATGATGATGCTATCTCAGTCCTACTCTTCTTAGCAGCCTGACTGTCCTCTTCGGTTGAGCGGTTCCGTTTTTTGGTTTTCTCAAGAAGATTGTTGTACTCTTCAACAATCTTCATATATTTCTTCTTGTCTTCTAAGTCCCTCTCTTGAACAGTTCCAGCTTCCTCATTTTTGGCAATCTTGCCTAGAATAAAGGTCGCCTTCTTGAACTGGTTTCGCGATTGGGCACTTTCGCTTTTGTCCTGAGTAGCGCCGCTATGTCTGGCTTTGCTATCAGGGTTCTTTTTCGAGTTTTTTGGTTTTTTTGGCACAGGCGTACTATGGCTGGTACTTCCTGTGCCGGACGGTTTGGGCAACTCTACCGTACGGAAGCTTCCAGTACTGATATTGCTACCCGTGAGTGTTTCCTGGCTCGAAGCCAGGAGTTCATCCTCAGATGAAAGGCTTAAAAATTTTGTTGTCACTGGCGACTTATCCCCTTGCGGGGCCAAGCCCGTGCCGGCAGTCGCGACTCCTGCCGACATTTGAACGTATATCCCCGTCCGATTTGTTTCTACTGTCTTTTGTTTATTGTCCATATTTGTTAAATGTTGTTTGTTTGTTTGTTTTGGGCTTTGTTAGTTTTCCACTCTTTATTTGTTTAAAAATTTTGCCGACAAATATTTCTAGAGCGTACTTAAGCCCCCTCACCGACGCCAAGGTCAAGCCCACGAGGGGGTCTGGGGATCTGAGAGATAATCCAGACAAAAGGAATAATGACATATTGGAAGATAAACGATTGAATACGTGAAGACCAAGCACGAGTACATAGGGGAAAGAAGAAAATACATCTATAGTAGCAGGCAGAAAATAGGGAGGGGGAGGTAGAAATAGGAATAGCACTTGTAAGAGCTCTTACAGAAATGAAATAACTCTTCATCAGTTTTCCTGAGCCGTCCTGGAGCCTGTAGAGAAAATATTGAATATCTGGAAAGACTAATTCAACCAGGTTTTTAGTTTCTGGTATTTCAGCTGGCATCAAGTCACTAGTGATCAGAATGAATTTGAACAAGACGAAGTAAATATATTCTTCAACAAATGTCAATATCGAATTCAGAATTGACCGGAACGTGACTATCGACAGGTTTAACTTAAGGTTACGAATGGAACAAATGGACCATCTTATCTATGTCAATTCATTCCTCATGGCCCAGCCATGCTCAGCTCTAGCTTATAAGATCTTAAACAAAAGAAGAATATCTCCAAGAAATTAAGATAAATACAACATTTTAAATTGCAGACTTAAAATCATGTCAGCTTGGATATATTCTCCTTGAGTGCCACCTAAAGGAAAATAAATTTAGTATATCTTTGAGACTTATTAATGCTTGAACTTGTTTCGTGAAGCTTCCTAATATTTTAATTTTTTTTTTTACTTTTCGCCTTTTTGCTTTTTGCTATTTATATTATTTTTCAATGTCAAAATCTTTCAAAAGTAATCATAATTAAATGTTAATGCTACGAGTATTGAAATAGTATTAAATGAGACTTTAATTCCTTTGTCTCAATAAATAATTTGAAAGAGCAAGTATTTTATGAAAGCTCCCTTCATGTTCTATTACTTAGTTCTGTAAGATTTAAATAGGTTTATATCACTCTTAGTAGAGCTCGTTTAACTTTCTTTTTAGGCTTCAGGCCCCGATTTAGGGGGCGGCAATTTTCAAGCGCGACAAAATCTGAAAACTCAGGACTAACAACAGCTATGCTTTTCCAAAAATGTTTGTACATGCTTCCTTCTAATTAACAAAATCAAGGGGGAAAATATATAAATCAGAAAGAATTTTGATTTGTATGGGCCGCTTAAGTATGAGTAGTCTCGAATCTCAAGCAACCGTGTCGATTTGCCTCCCATCGGCAACGCACGCGTTTTGTATTGGTTGTGTCGTCAGAAGTTTAAAGGCCCAACCATAATATGCGAAAGAAAACGAAGCAAGTGTCAAAACGGAACGAAAAGTTTCCTTCCGTTTTGTAAAGTACATCAATTGCCTGCCCATAATAGCCTTTAGAAATAAAAATAAAGAACAAAAGAAGAATATACTTTAGAAAAAAAGGAATGTCAGATTTTCGTACGTAATGTACGACCTAAAGCGTACATAACGTACGGAAACAAAAGTGAACGACACTTGCCGAAACTTATCAAAAAGTCATTTCGGGTTGGGTATACAAATCACACGTATTTCTACTGTTTCGTAAGGCAACGTACATACCCATTCTTCAATTATGGTTAGCCCTTAAGTCATTTGCTCGTTATTGTTGTTTTGCTTCGCTTATTCCCAAATTAAAATAAGAAAAAAAACATAAGCGAGAGCTACAGTACGTTTGCAACGAACTGTTGGATACCCTATTCCCCACATTTTTGTATATGTATATGCATATGCGTTCCCCTCCTTCGCAGCCAGCCGCTGTTCCAGTATCGGAAACAAAATTCTACCTTAGCAGGTAGGGAAAAATTCAATAAAATAAATTTTGTTTGGCCGATGTACAATAACTGCTGTCACAATAAAAAAAGGCGTGTGCCAAGCTTACAGCTGAGACTTTTTATTGCCAGGGTAATCACTATATGAGCTCATCATTCAATTTTAAGCTTGCAGATCGATTTGAACAAAACAAGACGAAACTAAAATTTTTAGAAATTAGAAGATATTGATTGGAAATAGTGATTATGGGTGTTTTTATCAATTCTTGAACTACACTCTGCTACGTAACCAAGGTATACAAACTGAAGTGTTCATCTTATTACTTCAAAACTGCGACCGATAGTTAAAAATCATTAAAAAAAGTAATGCATATTACTACTTTTGATGGTTCAAATTTCAACATAATTTCACATTTCTGTAAAAAAATCAATATTTTTTACATAATGAAAAGTACCTACCAAAAACGTTACAAAATTCATATATGTAAAAAATATTGTTTTTCTTACAGAAATATATTTCAACGCGCTCTAAAGGGCAAACGGTACGCCTGAGAAATAAACAATGTATATGAATTTTGTAGGAAATTAAAGTCCATTGAATTGTAGCGGGTCAAATTCAGCTAGGACACATTGTTTTCGAGATAGCTATAAGTAAAAAACCGAAAAAAACGAAATTTTCGCGGTTTTTCGCGGATATCTCAAAACGCACCAGAAAATTTTGTTGGATTTCTTCAGATTCATGTGCAGTGACTCAGAAAACATGGGAATCAAAAAAAAATCCATTTGTAAATTTTGTGTAACCTGAAACTACCATTTGACTGGACTAATAATAGGATGGGTATATTGTAACTGGTGTGGAGTTTGTAACATAGAGAATTAATACCGTTAGGTTTAGAAAAGTATATATATCAAAACCCTAGCCGATTTAGCCATGTCCCCCCCTCGTCCTTCCATATATGTACTCTCTTGAGGGTGCAACTGAACCAACTCTTTTGATAGAAACATTGTACCCGTGCCAACCAGCAACCTGCCTAGGTGGCAAAAAGTCTGGAGTACGGTTACATTGGGGTGTCATATGGTTGGCTTGGCAGATGGAGTCGTCCTTCAAGATAGTACTACCTCATCCCGTCCTTCTTCGTAAATAACATCCTATTACATCCTTCCAATCCTTCGTTAAGTTAGTTAATTATGTTAACATAAAAATATTTTAGTTTGGTTGTAGCTGACTACTCGATTCAGCTCTAGTTTTACACATATGCTTAAAACTTAACAATTGATCAAAGCTCATCGCAGTCAGGGCGTTTTCGTCAAAAGTCGTAATATGCATTATGTTTTTTAACTATCGGTCGCAGCTTTGTAGTTAGAAGATGAGGTATACAAGTTTGTATACTTTGGTTACGTAGCAGAGAGCAGAGTGTGTTTTTTAAGAATTTTTAAATACATCCATAATCGCTATTTCCATTCCGAATCTAAGTTTTAAGTTTGTTTTCTTTTATTCAAATTGATCTGCAAGCTTAAAATTAAATGTCACTGAGCTCATTAATTGCCTTGGCAACACAAAGTCTCAACTTTAGGCGTGGCACACGCCTTTTTTCGCGCCAGCAGTTATTGCACATCGGCCACACAAAATAAATGTTACTGAATTTTTTCCTGTCTGATAAAGAAGAATTTTGTTTTTAAAACTAAATCAGCGGCTGGCTGCGGGAGGCGAACGCATTCACACACAAAACGGCCCTACGTCCTAGCTCCCAAATCGACTAACTCCCACGAGGCAAAATGAACTAACTCCTACCATATTTTGTAGTGGGATTTAGTTCATAATATTAGGAGAAAATTCAGTTGGGACATAGTTCATTACGAACTTTTTCCCAATGAACTAGGCATAACCCATCAACCAGTGGGAGTTAGTTCATATTGTGCACAAAGAAGAAATGGCGCTGTTTTCGTGCTGAATGTTTGTAGGCAAAATAGGATAAACCTGTAAGAAATTTAATTTTTAAAAAAGAATTGAAACTTAAGTAACCTAACAGAGTGACGAATAAAATAAAATTCGTGCAGTGTTTGGAAAATTATTTTGGTAAAAAATCGCATACCAAACAATTTAAAGGGAACAAAAATTATATGAAAAAAAATGAGCAAGGGCGCTTGACGCATGGCGCAGGGGGGCCCGGTCACGCCGCACCCACGCCCACGCCGCACCCGCGTCCACACGGCCGGCCCCCCTGCGCCACGCGTCAAGCGCCCTTGCTCATTTTTTTTCATATAATTTTTGTTCCCTTTAAATTGTTTGGTATGCGATTTTTTACCAAAATAATTTTCCAAACACTGCACGAATTTTATTTTATTCGTCACTCTGTTAGGTTACTTAAGTTTCAATTTTTTACTTTGTTAAAAATTCCATTAAAAATTTTATACTTTTTTCATTCCAAAGCATTAATTTTTGTTTTATTTTCTAACGATTGGGAGTTAGTTCATTTGGGAAAAACCAACAATACTCAACTCTTGGGATTTAATTCATATTTATGAGACTAAGTTCATTCTACATTTGGGACATAGTTCCTTAAAAATATGGGAGTTAGTTCACATGAACCAAGTCCCATATTCGGTGGGAATTGGTTCATTGGGAGTTAGTCGATTTGGGAGCTAGGACGTAGGGCCCACAAAACTATAGGGAATAGGGTATCCAACAGTTCGTTGAAAACGTACTGTAGCTCTCGCCTCGCGTCTCGCTTATGTTTTTTTATAATGGTAGGAAAATTTTGTTTTGATTATAGCAACATTCGGGGGTTAAGAAAAATTTCTCTGCAGCATACGTCCATACTGCAAAATACAGGCCAGTTTTTGGCATTAAGTGAAACCCAAATAAGTGAAAATTCTGATAGAATTCACAATATAGTCCGTATTAAAATACTGACTTCATTTAAAGAAGCCCGAGTCTGGACAGTAACTCGCATTTTAATGAATTCGATGCGCTGTCGGACTCCATCCAATGAATTGTTGCCCATTATCCTCTCACTGAAATCATTGTTACAATTCTACGTTTCTCCGATATTCTGGCCAGACAACAACCGAAGGAAGGTATGCCGATATTTTCGCTGAGCTCAACAACTTAACTCAGCTAGTTGACAAGCCAACAAGAATCCCTGACATTGCAGGTCACACACTAAACACGAACACCCAGACTTGTTTCTTACAGCTCATCCTAATAAATATAATGTAAAGAAGCCATCGATATGAGAGAAGTACGTTTCCGGTGTTATAAAGCCAACCCTTCTAAGGAAAACCGGAATAAGTTCAAACAAGCTAGGAAGACCTGTAATACTCATATTCAAAGAACCAAAGTTTTACATGAGCAAAAATTGGGGCAAAAAATACTACAATGCCCCAAAGGTAGTAAAAATGTTTATTCATTTGTAAAAAACTCCACTTCGTCTTCGGTTCCAACGCTTATCGACAATAACACTGTGTTAAGCTCTCAAGCGAAAGCACTCCTGCTGTTCTTGAGAGCGTTAATCGCTTCATGGGACAAATCTCCTTTCGCACTCGATCAGTTGCAAGAGTACTAAAATATCTCGATATAGGATATACACAAACCCATAGTTCTGAATAGGTGTGCTTCCACGATTGTAAAACCATTGCCGTTCCAACTGACTAACGCCCCTTCTTTCCAAGGTCATATTAGAAACTCTAATAAATTATCAGATAAAGAAATGTCTTGAGAAGTATAGTTTTCGTAGCAATAGGTAAACTGGTGATATGAAGGTATATCTCACCGAACAGTGGAACCAATCCTTACATCGTTTTGGAGAAAGTAAGATTATTACGCTGGATATTTCAAAAGCATTTTAAAGAGTTTGGCATCTTTTATCGAAAATGCGTGCATTTGGTTTTGACGTACCTCTTCTTCGTTCGATTAGAAATTACCTTTTGGAGCGTTCGATTCACGTTTTTTCGAACAGTTTTCAGTCTGCTACCCACAAAATAGATGCTAGTGTGCAGCAGTGTTGTTTCTCTGCGTGTCGGATTTAATTGTCTACATTTTAACGTAAACAATTGGTCGACAATGTAATTTATGTCAACTATGTATGCCGACAATGTCAATTTTTATGTAGACAATGCCAACAACGGCTGTCATTTGTAAAATTGGAAATAAATAAAATTAATTCGTGGACGTTGGACATGAAAGGTAAAAAAAATAGGCCGGAAACGGGAATTCCGAAAAATAAAGCGTTTGATCATTAGGGCTTTATTTAAGGCCAACAATTAAATTCAGCTATTTGCACTATACTCATCGAAAATTTCTTCTTATATATAAAGGTAACTTCTATCAAGTTATTTAATGAAATGCAATTTCTTGCATCTTTAATTCAAGCCACCATAGAACTTTCCCTGCACTAGATACAGAATTGTATGTCTATACAAAAAATGACAACACGCATCGAGACTTTTCCAGTGATTTAGGTCACAATGCTTAACACTAATGGCAATACGCGATAGGACGAAACCTACTATTCTCCTTAAGTTAAAAATTTAAATATTATTTTAAGAAATTTCCAGGTTTAGGAAATAAAATAAAATAAATGCAAAATTGTAAATTGTCTACATTCTCTACATTGTTGACTTAACTACACATGTAGACAATTACCGTTTGTCTACACCGAATTGTTTACATGTCAACAATCGCGTAGTCGACATCATGTAGTCTACTCGGCACAACACTTGTTTGCCCTAAGGCTCAGTTTTGTCTCCGATTCTCTCCCTTATCTCCATTAATGATTTCTTATCTAATACTTATAATCCACGTGACTGATTTGCTGACGACAGTACTCCCAGTTTTTCATATTTGTTTCCGGATTCACATCCTTGCTCTTCGGATATGGAACTGCAATGGCAGCGTTATGATAAACTCTAAAGCTTATGCAATGGAGAATTACCAACCGTGTGGAATTTAATGCTTCAAAAACTCAATGTTGTCTTCTGTCGTTAAAGCATAAGCTGCCCCCTATGCATGGCCGTAGCTAGGGGGGGGATCAAGGGGCAATGCCCTACCTTAGAAGGTGCAATGCCTTACCTTAAAAAATCAACTATCGTTACGATTTTCCTATACCCTTTTATTCGTTCTTTGTACATACAAAGATTCGTTCCACCAAAATAAAAAATATCCTCGTTTCGCAATTTTGTTCCTTTCCTACATTGCACAGAAAAAAACATTCTCGTTTATAATTCATAGCTGATTTGAACGAAATGTATGTCCGAGATACGAAGCGCAGCGTACTATTTTTACTTGCCCTATAGGGCAAGAATTGGTTTCGTGCAGAAAAAAATAAAACGCACAACTGGATCGCACATACTTGCTCTGTGGGTGCAATAGTACGATGAAAACAAACTTTTCGAGCAATATGAAAAACTCATGTTTGAAAAATTTCTGAAAACTACAATATTTTGGTTAAAACTGGAATACCCAATATACGGGAGCTAACGTTAAGAAACATTTTAATATATAAAATTTAGCTGTCATCTTTTGGGTGCTATAAATGATATAAATGTCCGCGTATGGCCAAATTAATAAAATTGTTATAACAAATTTCCGTTATTATCATTTGTAGCCTAAAACTTTAATGCAGTTTTCTTCGAAACATTCTATGTATATACATACAAAGTTGCATACAAATCGGTAGAGCCTTTTTTAAGAAAATTAGAAAAAAGTAAAAAATTGGCCAAAACCTAGTGGCTCTTTGTATGGAAGCCACCATTTGAAAAAGAGTAACTGAAAAAATGCAATGCCATCTTTTTGAGAGTTGTAAGGGACTATACCAAACCAAGTTCGAGTGAATTCGATACAACCGTTGACAACTTATGGCCATTTTAAAAAAAAGACGTTGAGACCAGATTTATTTTATTTATTTTTATTTTTTCCATAGCTAAAGACTAGCTTCAGATAAAAGTACTTATGTCTATAATAAGAGTAGCTACAATTATATAATTGAATACACATTTGACTGAAATTTAGATGAAAAATTTAACGATTGGTCAAATAAGTTATTGCATCTATTATTAAGAAGATAAAATAATTCAAACATTTTGTATAAGGGAGAAAATCGTTCATAATTAGTACGACAGTTTGGGACATTTATGCAGCTAGGTAGATTTCTTAAGTTTCTTTGAGGAACATTAAAATTTATTCGAGACAAAAGGTACAAAGAGTCTATGTTACCATTTATTAATTTAACGATAAAAACAAAACTTAAATAAGAACGTCTATTCACAAGGGATGGCAAATCAATTAGTTTCAGTCGACTGATGTATGCGGCAAGCTCGTAAGGACTTTCCCAACCTAAGCCCCGCAAGGCAAATCGCAGAAATCGTTTTTGTACACGTTCTAACCTTAATATATGGCATTCGTAATGGGGTGACCAACCTGGCAAGCATATTCAAGAATGGGACAAACAAATGTTATGAAAAGCTGTTTTGTAACAAAAGGATCTGAAAATTGCCGTGACTCTCTCTTAATCCAGCCTAGAAGTAAATTGGCTCTATTTGATATGGAGTTGATGTGCTGAATAAATTCAAGCTTTCGATCTAATATGATGCCAAGAACATTTACGTTTTCCATACATGATAGGGAAATTCCATTTAACGAATAATTAAATGGAGTTATTAAAAGTTTTCTTGTGAGGCTCATAAAATTACATTTACTTATATTAAGAGACAAGCAATTACGAACACACCAGTCAAAAAACGAATTAAGGTCGGATTGCAACATTTCACAATCACTAATACTAGAAATAGTTTTAAAAATTGTCACATCATCCGCGTAAATGAGGCATTTAGAATACTTCAAGATAGATGGTAAGTCATTAATAAATAAAATAAAAAGTAGAGGTCCTAAATGGCTACCCTGTGGTATTCCAGAGTTAACTGTAAAATAATTTTATGGACAATCGCTAAACAACACTGCATAAGATCTGTTTAATAAAAAAGATTGAAGCCACATAACAAAATTTTCGCTAAAACCAAGATTTCTTAGCTTTTTTAGCAAGATCTTATGGGAGAGTTTACCAAATGCCTTACTAAAGTCCGTAAAGACGCAGTCAATTACTTTCTTTTTCTTAAATGCATCAATGCAAAGTTCGGTTAGCTCCATAAGAAACGTTACAGTAGAGCGACCTTTTGTAAAGCCATGTTGATTCGGAACAATGACTGATTTGACATAGAAACACAGAGATTTACAAATAATAGCTTCAAAAAGCTTCGGAATATCCGATAGTTTGGCTATAGGCTTATAGTTTTGAATTTCGTCTTTTTTACCTTTTTTGTGTAGAGGGATTATGAAGGATTTTTACAAATACACGGAAATTGACAAGAAAACAGAGAACAATTAAAGAGAGTGGATAAGGGTAAAAGCAAATTATTTGCGCATTTTTTTAAAATAATAGAAGGTATACCATCCGGACCTGGTTTACAATTCTCGTCAAGATTAGATATGAACTTAGCAATGTTATCAGAATTAATATTGAAGTTTATATCAGTCAAGTAAGGGAATGATTTCAAAAAGCCAAAATTTGGGCTATTTTCGTCAAGTATATCACAGTTCGAAGTATCACAGTTTAAAGTATCACAGATGTTAGTATCACAGTTAAAGGCACTTTGAAAAAAGTCTCCAAACAATTGTGTGATAACACGAGGGTCATGACTAGATATATCGTTTGACTTAAGAACAGACGGATATGGACAAGACTTCCTTTTACTATTTATAAAGTTCCAAAAATATTTTGGATTCATTTTAAGATCTCTTTGTACCTTCTGCAGATAATTCAAATATTTTAAACTTGAAGATCTATTGAAATTTTCACGAGCACGGCAAAAGTTTTCAAAGTCGGCTTCACTTCGAGATGATTTATATACTGACTGACCAAAACTTGTTTCTGAGGTTCTTAAGGCTTTTAATTTCACTATCATACCAATCTGGAACGGATGATCTCGATTTTACAGAAGTTAGAGGTACAGATTTTAAAAAACAATCAAACAAGGCATTATAAAATTCAAAGACCATAGTGTTCACAGTTAAACAATTATTGAGATATGACCAATCAACTTGTGACAGCAGCATATTTAATTTGTTAAAATCTGTCTTTTTAAAATTAAAAGTGTAAAAGTTTTCATTAAGGTCAGAATGAAATATTAAATCAAAAGAAAGAGAAAAGGATAAAGATGGATGATGGTTATCTTCAACTACTAAAGGATCTGTTGATTTTTGCACAACAATATCTTCATCACAGCTTGCGAAAATTAGATCCAAAATTCTTCCGTTGCAATTAGAAACATCGTTAAATTGGTGTAGTCCAAGTGAGTTTAAATCGTCAATTAGTTTTGAGTCACCAGATTTGAAGTGTCCAGTTGGCAACATTACGTTCGATTCAGGACATCGTAACCAAGCAATATTGCTAAGATTAAAATCGCCGAGGCAAATCAGCTCGTCGTTATATTCTAATAATTCATTGATATAGTTAATGAATTCAAAAGCTTTATCATAAACGTCACAGCGACTTCCCGGAACTATATATACAGTAACAAGGTAAATGTTTTTGTTACTTAAAGATATTTTAACGCAGAGAAATTCATTGTCAAGGGCTACATGAACATGTACTGGCGTAGATATGAAAGATGATCTTACAGCAATCAAGATTCCACCTCCCACAGTATCTATATTCGGATCTGAATACCGGTCACGTCTAAAAACATTAAATGTGCTATCAAAAAGTTCGCAGTCTTTGATACCAGCATACAGCCATGTTTCGGTGAGGGAAATAACGTCATAAGAGCAGGTGATTGTTGAAAAGTAGACCTTATTGGTCTCAGATCTCCATTATTGGCATTTTTTGGCAAAAACTAAAAACGCAGTTCTCTCAAGAACACTAAAAAATTATAACGCACAAAGTCTTATCCAAATCGTTGGAGCCATTTTAGAGCAAATAAGAAAAAACCAAAAAAAAGTTTGCTAAAACTGAACGGCGAACCCCCGTTTAGAAATGCTTTACTAAAAAAATGTTATTCCATTTTATAGAACGTTATAAGAAATTATGCCAAAAAGCCGTTTAAACCTGATTTTTGTTACGACCATTTAAGCCAAAAACAGAAAACACAAATTTGTTAGAAATATCCTAGGTAAGTTAAATTCTGAGTTTAATCAAAATTGTTTGAGCCGTTTTCGAGCAAATCCAAAATGAAAAAAACCGTTACTTGGAAGATACCAGCAGTTTGAGCCGGGCTAAAACGAAACAAAAAAACCTCGACAATCTTTTTTTTTTAAACTGCTATATATCATGTTTGAAGAAAATCCGTCAAGCCGATTAGGCTGTAGCATGACGTGAAAAAGCGCACATCCGCACAACCGCACAGATGCACAGACGCACAGACAGAACGACGGACGGTATGGCGAAAACCACTTTTTCGGGCTGCTCTATCATCGTAATGTCATGTTTAATTAAAACCAAGTAAAAATCGAAATGACATTACAATAATGGAGAACTCCAAAAAAGTGGTTTTTTGCGCTTTTTCATGTCATGCTACAGCCTAAACGGCTTGAAAGATTTTCTTCAAAGTTGATATATGGCAGTTTGGAGAAAAACGATTGTCTAGGTAAGGTTTTTTTTTTTGCATTTTGGATTTGCTCGAAAACGGCTCTAACGATTTCGATTAAATTCAAAATTTGCTTATTTTACGCTTTTTTAACAAAACTGTGTTTTTTGTTTTTGGCTCAAACAGTCGTTACGAAAAACAGGTTTAAAAGTCTTTTCTCAAATGGCCATAAGTTGTCAACATTTGTATCGAATTCACTCAAACTTTTTTGGTACAGTTCCTTACAGCTTCCTTTTAGGTGGCGTTGCTTTTTTGTCAGATCCCTTTAAATGGTGGCTACCATACAACGAGCGACTAGGTTTTGGCCAATATTTTTTTCTTATTTGCGCAAAAAAGGCTCTAACGATTTTTATTATGCTTTGTCAGTAATATTCATGGCTTCGAAAAAACTGCATTTTTAGTTTTTGGCTACAAATGAGAATAACAGAAATCGGTTCTTAGGGTTTTATTATTGTATTTTTTGGTTATTTTTATTACTGGCCATAGGTGGACAACGACATTAGCAAAATGGTTCAGCCTTGCTTAGGTATAAATAAATATATTTCATAGCACTAGCACCCAACGATAGTATCTACGTTTAAAATATGTATTAAAGTTTTCTTATCGGTAGCTCCCGTATATCGGGTTTTCCAGTTTAAGAGAATATTTTTAAGTTTTTACCAAAAATGACAAACAATTTTGATTTACTTTGTGGGTATTTTTTTGGTAGTATTTCGTTGATAGCAGCGTTCTTAAATTTTGGCTATAAATACAAGTTACGGACATCTGTTTATAAACAACCTTATTCAATTGGTGGTCTTTAGAATAACGAAATAACGAGAAAAACTATCGTATCTTATATAAAACTGACAGTTTGGTAGGAAGTATAGCTGTGGAATACAGTTAGATTTTTTTGTAGGTGGCGAAACATAGAATTAGGCCCAGCAAACTGGATAGATCCGGTTTCGCTACTGCTGCGAGGTCTGATAAGACCATAGACAGCCTTGGATTTACCCTTAGGCCAACAAGGCCCAGGACTAGGGCATCACGACAGAGGGGGCACCACAAAATTTAAATCAAACATAATCTTCTCTACCAAAAGTTGGAACACTCAAGTATTTACAAATAGAAATAAATTTATAAATCATTTTCAACCAAACAATACACATGCAAACACATTTATTTCTGTTCTTAAATAATAGTCTAGTCTGCCCACCATTCCTTGCTTACCAGTTTTGGTTTTCTTTATGCGAATAAATGTACCTACCAAATCTCATTTATTCGTAATTCATTTTTTCTTTTTTACCGATGAATATGACTAGGCACAATGAAACGATTTCAGTTAAGTGGAGCTCAAAAACGGAAGCAAGCTAAGGAACAAGAACAAAAGGAGGAAAAATGTTGGACAAAAAACCAAAAGATTTCATACTTTTTTACACCACTCGAAGAAAATCAAAATGTTGAGGTTTCTGATTCTGTAGAAGAAAAACCAAGTCAGTCATTAATTTTCGGTGACACATCGAATATCGATAATCAAGCTACTCATGAAAAGGGAGTTGATGATTTTTCTGGATCAAACAGCGGAACATTGGAAAATGATGATGTAAATAAAAATCTGGATCCTGCACTATGGACTAAATTTTCCGCAGATGATATCGAATATTGGATCGCATCCGGACCTAGTAAATGCAATAATCATGATGGTCCTTTTTTTAAATCTCGACGAACATACGCAGACGGTAAGACTAGAGTTTGTCAGTCCTCTTATTTTATTGGTAAAAAAGCAAATAGCGAGACCTATCAACGTGAATGGCTTTTGTATTCCCTCTCAACAGGAGCATTATTCTGCTTTTATTGTAAGCTATTTTGTGAACACAATAGGCCAGGTTTAACTTTCATAAATCGTGAAGGTTTTTCTGATTGGAAATATTTGTGTGCAATAGATAATCATGAAAAATCTCAGAGTCATAAAGAGGCTATGATGCATTACATTACACGTAGATCCCGCTTCGGAATTCAGACATATTTGGAAAAACAAATGCAAGAGTCGTGTTCGTACTGGAAACATATACTTAAAGGGTGGTTGGTGTTATTTGCACATTATCTGCATCTAGCATTTAGAGGTTCTGAAGAAAATTTTGGTTCATCAAATAATGGAAACTTTATGGGTCTTCTTGAATTAATAGCGAAGTTTGATCCTTTCTTGGCCACTCATATTTCGAAATTTGGACATCCGGGCTCAGGAGCAACTTCGTATCTGTCTAAAACTATATATGAAGAATTGATAGAGATAATGGCCAAAAGAGTTCGCGAAGAAATCATTCAGCAAATAAATGTTTCTGGATATTTTAGCTTGTCTGTAGATTCTACGCCAGAGTTGTCACATGTGGATCAATTGAGTATTGTTATAGGCTTTGTTAAAGATGGCAAACCTATTGAACGTTTCTTAACTTTTTTGGAGATGACTTCTCATACTGGGGATGGTATAGCCAATCAAGCACTAAAGTATCTGAATGAAAATAACATTTAAATTTTAAAATGCAGAGGACAAACATACGATAATGCTCCGAATATGTCTGGTCAGTATAAAGGGATGCAACAAAAAATTCTTCTGAGAAACCCATATGCAGTCTTTGTACCTTGCGCATCACACTCTTTAAATCTTGTTGGTCGCAGTGCTGTGGATTGCTTTCTTATCGCAGTTGATTTTTTTTCTGTCGTACAATCGCTATATAATTTTTTTTCTGCATCAACTAGTAGATGGGGAACTTTAAAATCTGCTCTTCAAAATGATAAAGTGTTAAAATCTCTCTCAGATACACGTTGGGAAGCTCATGCTGCTGCTACTTCTGCAATAATTAAGTCATATAATAAACTATTAGATACTTTAAGCGACATGTCTGAAGATAATACACTTAAAGGAGATGCTCGAAGGGAAGCGGGTGATCTGCTGAACAAAATGAATAAATTAGAGTTCGCTTTAATGCTTGTTATTTGCGACGATATCTTACAAAGTTTTCAATAAGTCAACAAAGTTTTGCAAAGTGAAGACGTAACATTACTGACGTGCGCGAATTTGTATAAATCATTGGCCGATCAACTGGAAAACATGCGTGAGCATTTCGACAGTATTGAAATACGCTCTAAAGATCTTCTACCTGATGGCAGCTGCACGGTAACACGGAAACGCATTCGGAAAAAATGGATAACGATGTTAATACTCCCGAAGTTCATTTGAGCCCAAAGGAAAATTTTCGAATAAACGCTTTTTATATTATTATCGATAAGTTATAAATACAAATGGAGTCCAGAGGCAAGATCTACAACGAAATTTCTGAACGATTTGATTTTCTCTGCAAAAGCAATGAAAAAATCGATGTTAAAGCCTGTGTCCAGCGTTTGATGTCAAAATATCCTGAAGATTTGAATTCCGGAATTGCTGAAGAACTTGTACAGTTCCATCAATATATATTGCATAAAAATGGAAATATTTTGAAATTTTTAAATCAAGCTAATTTATATAAAGTAATGTGGGAAGACAAAATAACATCAGCTTTTCCCAACGTTGACACGGCATTACGTTTATTTTTAAGTTTGATGGTGACAAATTGTTCCGCGGAAAGATCATTCTCTCAATTAAAGCGGCTTGACGCACTATCTTTGCTTTGCATTGAGAGTGATTTGCTTCACGAAATTAATTTTGATGACATTATAAAAGACTTTGCTACTAAGAAATCCAGAAAACAATATTTCACAAAATAAATAAAAATTATACAAATAAGATTGTTTTTGTTTTCGAGGGTTCACTACAGCGTGCTTTATTTTTTTTTTTATTTTTTTATATGTTATTAATCTGATAATATAAAAGAAAATATTTATTGGGGGCACCATTTACTTTTAGGCCTAGGGCCCAAAAAAGCTAAATCCAGCGCTGACCATAGACTTAACGTCACAAAAACCTGCAAGAAACAGAGCTGGACAGTCAATGTCAAGCACAAGCAGCGGAAAGTCAACCAATCCACAACGTCAGCTAACACACAGGGGACGTGGTGGTAACAGAGGGGGCTCTCACTCAAAAGCTCCCTCACAACAAAAACAACATTAACATGGTGGTTGTTCAAATCAACCTCCAACATGCTAAGGCCGCTTCAGCGGTCTTAACAAACACCATGAGACAAAAATGTGTCAACATCGCCCTCGTGCAAGAACCTTGGATCAGCACGAGCGGGAAAATCC
Organism: Platycheirus albimanus; assembly: GCA_916050605.2. Lineage (NCBI taxonomy): Eukaryota > Metazoa > Arthropoda > Insecta > Diptera > Syrphidae > Platycheirus > Platycheirus albimanus. Next base: position 341,708,127 of record OU696696.1, read on the forward strand.
TAGGCCTAAAAACACCAACAGGTAGGCTGTTATATTCTACCTCGTCCAATAGACCTAGAACTTGTATCATATTTGATAATAACACACTTTTCTTCCCCCTGACAGAATTCATCTCAGAGGACTTGACAGCGGCGGTAGTAAGGATCGACAACTCCAAGGACTTCATAGTAGCATCGGCCTACTTCCCTGGAAACGACCAAGCACCATGTCCCCCCATTCAGGTAATGAAATTGATCGAGCATGCGCGTAACACCAAGACAGAAATTGTCGGTAAGAAACCCACTTTCGTTACCAAAACTAGAAAAGAGGTTCTGGACATTACACTGTCCTCTACCTTTACTAGTAACTTAATCTATAACTGGCACGTCTCCTCGGAACCATCATGCTCAGATCATAGACACTAGTGATGCCGCGAATAGTGATTGGGCCGAATACCGAATAACGAATATTCGGTCACACTCTCGGCCGAAGCGAAGAATATTCGGCAGCCGAACATTCGGCCAACGATGTGCATCTATAAATCTTTATCTTCTATATATCCAATTTATCACCTTCTCAGTGGGAGTTAATGGAACAATGCACAAAACTCCTAAAACCTTTCGAAGAGATTACTAAAATAACCAGCTCAGGAATTTCCTGCATCTCTGAAGTGATTCCACATGTTGTCACATTGTTGAAATACCTGGGGAAAGAAGATACAGCAGATAGAACGCCAAATTTATTTACTTACTTACTTACTTAAGGTGGCGCAGACAGTCCATTGTGGACCACGGCCTCAACCAACAATCCTCGCCAGCTAGGCCGGTCCCTAGCCAGTGGCCTCCAGTTGCGCACACCAAGTTGGTTAAGGTCGTTTACCACTTGATCGCGCCACCTTAGATGGGGTCTTCCAGAACTGCGTCGGCCCTCCGGGTTGGAATTGAAGACTCGTCGGGCAGGAGCGTTTTCGTCCATACGCTCCACATGACCCAGCCATCTAAGCCGCTGAATTTTCAGCTTCTTAACCAAGTCAATGTCGCTGTATAGCCCGTACAGTTCGTCATTGAATCTTCTCCTCCATACTCCATTGATACATACAGGCCCGAATATCACCCGAAGAATCTTTCTCTCAAAGCACCCCAGCCTGTATTCATCCGATTGTGTCAGTGTCCACGCTTCTGCCCCATACAGCAGGACTGGGATGATAAGGGTCTTGTATAGTGTCTCCTTGGTCCTTTGAGAGAGGGCTTTACTACTAAGATGCCTTCTTAGCCCGAAGAAACAGCGATTGGCAAGAGTGATTCTTCGACTGATCTCTTCACTGATGTTGTTCTGAGAGGTTATAGTGGAACCCAAATAGACAAAGTCCTTGACAACCTCAAAGTTATATCTGTCCATTGTGACGTTTTGTCCGAGCCTACGGTGATGATCTACTTCACCCGAGGACAGCATATACTTTGTTTTATCTTCATTTACAGCCAGACCCATTCGAGCCGCTTCCACTTCAATACTTGCGAATGCTCCACTGACAGCGCGCTTCGTTCTTCCAATAATGTCAATATCATCAGCATAGCCAAGTAATTGAACGGATCTAAAAACAATCGTACCGCTGGTGTTGACATGCGAGTTGCGTACGATTGCCTCAAGAATGATGTTGAAGAGGTTACATGACAGCGCGTCACCCTGTCGTAAGCCTTTCTCGACATTAAATGAGTCGGAGGTGTTCTTACCAACATTGACGGAGCAGCGCGAGTTCTCCATAGTCATCCTGCACAATCGAACGAGTTTGGCAGGGATGCCAAGAAGTAACATGGCTCTGTATAGCTCGTTCCTGTTTACGCTGTCATAGGCGACTTTAAAATCGATAAAGAGGTGGTGAGTATCGATCTGGAATTCTTGGGTCTTTTCCAAAATCTGCCGAAGTGTGAAAATTTGGTCAACGTTTGACTTATCGGGCCTGAAACCACACTGATAGGGGCCAATCAGTTCACGTGCGAAAGGGTTCAGACGTTCACACAGAATGGCCGACAAGATTTTATAGGCGACATTTAGGAGACTTATACCTCTGTAGTTGGCGCAGCTTAGAGTATCTCCTTTCTTGTGGATAGGGCACACAATGCTGAGGTTCCATTCGTCAGGCATACTTTCATCCGACCAGATTGTACAGATGAGTTGGTGTATGCTCCTCACCAAGTCATCTCCCGCTGCTTTGAAAAGTTCAGCCGTAAGGCCATCAGCTCCAGCAGCCTTGTTGGACTTTAGTTTAGATATTGCTATCCGAACTTCTTCTTGGTCGGGAGGACGGAAAATTTGTTCATCATCATCCAAATCGAATGGATCATTCTGCCTGACAGCGATTAGTTGGTTGTCTTCGCCGTTTAACAGTCTGCAGAAGTGTTCTTTCCAAATTCTCAGCACCGACTGTGTATCTACAACGACATTCCCACCCTCGTCTCTACAAGCTTCCGCTCGGGCTTTGTAACCCTTGGACGAATGCTTTACCCTTTGGTAGAACTTTCGAACATTGCTTCTGCCGTAGCACCCCTCAATTGATTCAACCATTCGTTTTTCCAGTTCTCTTTTTTTTCTTCTGAAAAGCCGATGTTCCTCTTTCCTCTTTTGCTGGTACACCGCACGGAAAGCGCTCTTGGCAGCTCTAGTTCTGGCATTCAGAACTGCATGATAGGCTTCGTCTTTGGCCAAGTGTGCGAGCCTGCACTCATCATCAAACCAGGTGTTTCGTTGTGGTCGCCTAATGAAACCCAAAACATCCGTGGCAGCGGTTTCCATGGCCATTTTGCAATGATGCCACTGGGCCTCTGGGTTTGGCGCAGGCGCCGGGCTTGTCAAGAGATAAGAGGAGACATGATTGGCAAAGGTTGTGGCGGTCTCTTGCAATTGTAACTTAGCAACATCAAACTTTCTCACAGTGGATGTTCGGTTCTGCGGTCTGGTGGAGATCCGCATTCGCACTTTAGCTACAACAAGGTAGTGGTCCGAGTCTATGTTGGCCCCTCGGAAAGTGCGGACACTGGACGCATGTCTGCTATCAATCGCAATGTGATCAATTTGGTTGACGGTATTTTGATCAGGAGACCGCCAGGTCCCCTTGTGAATATTGTGGTGTGGGAAGTATGTGCTAGCTAAGATGACACTTCGCCCTGCAGCAAAGTCGATTAGCCTGTGTCCGTTACCGGAAGTGTTGTCGTGCAGGCTATGCTTTCCGACTGTCGACCCAAAGTTACCCTCCTTTCCGATATTGGCGTTGAAGTCACCAAGAATAAACTTAGTGTCGTACTTCGGGCATTCATCATACGTCTTCTCGAGAAGATCGTAGAATTCTTCTTTGGTCGTGTCATCTTTTTCCTCCGTGGGGGCGTGGACGCAGATCAGCGAGATGTTGCTGAATTTATTTACAATGAGATCTTTACTTCAGTTTGAACTTAAAAAACGATTCAACTTTGATGAGAACGACAAAATATTTGATTGCCACTTTTCTTGACCCTCGTTTTAAAACATGGTTCTTGGGATTAGTCCAAACCGAGGGAGCAAAACAAAAAATTCTCTTAGAATCCCTTAAAATCAGTTGTGATGAGTGTGTTTCTAATTCAAGCAGTTCCGAGGCGAGTTCTTCTCCAATTCGTAAGAAAAGAAACAAACATAATGAAAATGATTACACCAGAGAAACACACGACAGTTTTTGGAAGTGTTTTGAGGAAGTTGCACTGACAATATGAAAAACGATGAAGATGTTGAAAAAACTGCGATTACAAACGAAATCGAATTTTATTTAAGAACTGCTCGCCAAAATCGGACGGCAGACCCTTACAAGTGGTGGTCAGTAAACTCAACAAAATATCCAAATTTGACAAATTTTGCACAAGTCTACATCTCGTCTCCTGGTTCAAGCGTATATAGTGAGAGGATATTTTCAGAAGCCGGTATTGTTTATAAACATAAACGCAATCGTTTGCTACCAACGAATGCTGAAAAACTTATTTTTATTCACCATAAACTACCGTTAGTTCGTTTTAAATACTAAAAAAATATTTTTGAAAAAAACCGATAGATTTTTTTAAACATAATAGCTACGAGTATGTGTTTTTTATTTCAGATTTAAAATTCGGTATTCGGCTGAATGTTTTCAACTACTCGGCCGAATACCGAATATTGAAAAAATAGGCCGAATAGGCCGAATACCGAATAATGGCCGGACATTCGGGGCATCTCTAATAGACACATTCGATTTAAACTAGATGTAGAAACTCCAGTCCATCTAACTTACCGTCCTAAGAGAAACACAGACTGGACTGCTTATAGTTCAGACCTGAATCATTCTCTTGAAGACAAAATCCCTCTCATTTACACAAAAGATAAACTCGAGTATTTTGCTGAACACGCAAAAAACTCAATTATCTCTGCTTTTGAGAACAACTGTCCCCTGAAAATTAAAACAGTCAAGAGACAAACCAGCTGGTGGAACAACGATCTAAAAAAACTAAGATCAAGAGTTAGAAAACTCTTCAATAAAGCCAAACGCAATGAAGACTGGCAAGCCTACTCTAATGCTCTAACCAAATACAACTGCGAAATAAAACGAGCCAAAAAGGAGTCTTTTAGGCGATTTGTGGAGGGAATATCTGACGTTCCCTCTAGCTGTCGTCTACATAAAGTCATAGCGTCTGACAGACAAACCCGCCACCATGGGTTGGGTACGAAATCCCGATTGACAGCATCCTGAACGACAGAATCCCGAATGACAAAATCCCGATTGCCGAAATCCCGAATACAAAATCCCGAATGACAAAATCCAGTATCCAAAATCCCGATTGCCGAAATCCCGAATACAAAATCCTGACTGACAAAATCCCGATTTTTTCACTACTTTTTTTGGTACTATCTATCAAAATAAAAAAAAAAAAACAAAAAAAAAATTGTTTTAACTGCTCTTTTCATGGCGAACAAATTTTCAAAAAGAGATACCCATCGATATTCAACAAAATGATGCAAATAAGAGTTCAGATTTCCAGTGTTCTTATATAATAATATAGGTATATAATATAGTAGGAATTTTGCGAGATATCAAATAATATAAAAGCGGTCTTTAGTTTTTGAGCATAAGAGTAGGCAAAAGTAAGAAATTCGCGCGAATTTCTTACTTTTTTTTTCAAAATAAATAAAAATTTCTTGATTTGCCGATTTTTCCAATTTTTTCAAGGGAAAAATCAAAAAATTCATTCAAAAAGGGTAGCCAGATTATGAGAATCACCAAGAACCAACCTAAATGCTAATAAAAATGTTCCGTCCAATTGCAACAAATTCTTCGTCCAATTGAGAGTATATAAGAAAGTTTGCTGAGCGATTTTTTCTTAGTATAACTTATACGTTATACTAATGCGGTTCTTCTCAGGAGGACCAAAAATTATGTTCGTAATTAATGGCATGAAATCGGGGTTAAATTGCAATAATATCATTTAAAAACATGAGAATCAACCAGAACGAACTAAATATAAACAAGATTTCTCTAAATAGTGTAAAATCAAAAAATTCTAAAAAGTACTGACATTCGGGATTTTCAAATCGGTCAGTCGGGATTTTTTTGAAAATCGGGGTTATGTCGGTCGGGATTTTTGTATTCGGGATTTTGGTTTTCGGGATTATGTCGTTTTTGTCCCCGAAAATAGTCGGGATTTCTTGCATTCGGGATTTTGGAAATCGGGATTTCGTACCGTTCCCTAAGGAAATCTGTGTAGTCGCTTTTCTTGACATTGAGGGAGCCTTCAATAACACCACTTTTGAGTCAACAGATCGTGCACTCAGGTACCACATCGTACCACAAGTTGTATGCAAATGGATCATGTTCATGCTTAGTTGTAGAATTATCCAGAGTAAAATCGAAGATATAGAAATTTCTGCACTCACAAACAGAGGATGCCCACAAGGAGGAGTCCTCTCGCCACTTATATGGTCCATCGTTGTAGACAGCCTACTAAGATCACTCGAAACCCACGGCATTTATGCAGTGGGCTTCACAGATGATCTAGCCATTGTCATAAAGGGATCGTCAGAAATATCAATATCAAATAGACTTCAATCAGCCTTGGACATTGTACAAGACTGGTGCATCTGCGAAGGTCTCTCCGTTAACCCCAAAAAGACAGTTATTGTTCCTTTTACTAAGAGACGAAAAGTAGATCGTCTCACACCCCCTTCTCTATATGGTGACACAATCCCATTTTCGAAAGAAGCAAAATATCTAGGGATAGTTCTAGACAGCAAATTGTCATGGAACCCTCAACTAGAACTCATTTCTAGCAGAGCATCAAAATCTCTCTGGACGAGCCGTAGTATTTGCGGAAAAAACTGGGGGCTCAAACCCAAAATGATGCATAGCCTCTACACGCTTGTAGTGATACCAGCAATAACATATGCAGTGTTGGTATGGTGGCCGAAAACTAAAGAAAATACTGCTATAATGAAGCTAGAAAAAAAAAAAACGACTAGCAACGACATGCATAACGGGATGCATGCGGACCACACCTACCTTTGCACTCAATGTAATTTTGGGATTACCTCCAATTCACCTATTCATAAGAACGGAAGCAACACTGAGCTTACATCGTCTCTTTCACCAAGAATATGTAACCTTCAACCCAAATGCAAGGGGCCACCTATCGCTCCTCAGCAGCTTGGAAAATCTTAAGGAATTTAGCATATGTCTGGATGTCACAATTATCACATATAACTTCACACAAAATTTCTCTATAGTCATCCCCCCCCCCCCCAGGGAAGACTGGGAAAACTTCAAACCACACCCTTCTAACGAAGACCTGGTCTGGTATACGGATGGCTCAAAAATGGAAACAGGTACTGGTTCCCGTATTTTTGGGGAATCACCTTGTGCGAACTTTTCTGTCAGCCTTGGTCTTCATTCGTCCATATTCCAGGCAGAGGTCTTCGCTATTAACGAATGCGCGAGGATACTTTGTCACTCGAACGCCAAAAATAAATGTATATTCATCTTCTCAGACAGCCAGGCTGTCCTAAAAGCTCTGGCTTCGCCTGTCATAAGATCCAAGCTAGTCCAAGAGACTGTCTTACTACTCATTGAACTTGCAAGGTTCAATTTTGTGATTCTCCATTGGATCCCTGCACATAAGGGATACGATGGTAATGAAAGGGCCGACACCCTGACCAAAGAGGGCGCCTCATTGCCATTGGTTGGCCCAGAACCCTTCTGCGGAGTAAATACTAATTAATTTAAAAACACTGCCAAACACATCGTGCTCATGGAATCTAATGCAGTTTGGCAAACAAATCCTGGTCAAATCTGCTCCAAGCGATTCGTACCAGAATATTCACACAAAACCACAAAATTCCTACTCAGCCTAGATAGGGAAACTCTAAAAACAATGACTGGAATCATAACCGGACATTGTCCTCTGAAAAAACACCTTCACAACATGAGACTAGCAACAGACTCCGTTTGCCGTCTATGCCTCGAAAGTGAAGAAACATCTCTGCATATCCTCACGGAATGCCCAGCACTCCTCCGCCTCAGAAATCGAATACTTGGCTTTGAGATCGTTCCCTTAGAAAAACTCAAAACCTTCCATCCACAGAATATCTTAAAGTTCTGGTCTCTGTCTGGAGCAACAGAGCTGCTCTAGAATCTCACATGGGCTGGCACAAAATAGAACAGAGTACTAATGAATACTTTAATTGGTACGGTACTTAAATTGGTTAATAAATTATAATAAAATGCATCTCTGAGAGTTGTGCCGTCTGCCCGTGATTCGCAGTCTTTCGTGTTTGATTAATTTAAAATAAGAAAATTAGATTTTATTTTTCTATCTCTATAGTGAAGGTATAGTGTTTTATAATCAGTAAGCGACACGATTGTTTTTTTTTTTTTTTTTTTTTTTTTTTTTTTTTTTTTTTTTATAAATTAAGCGCACTAAAGTGGATATTAATACCCTTAAAATGAATAACACAGTGCGAGGGTTTAGGAAAGTTGGATAGGATATGAAAGGAGGTAATGCTGCACATTGGATTTGAACGTCTGTATATCACAATGGGGGGAAAAATCGAGCCGGGCAAAGCATTCCACATTCTTGTAGTGCGGCTAAAAAAAGAGTCTCTATACTTTGCAGTACGTCCGAAGTAAGGCTCAAGGGTAAATTGGTGGGCATTCCTAGCGGTGTGGGTGTTACGGGAAATTGTTTCAGGATAGCAATGCATCTGGCTCTTTCGGTGGAGCACTGTTTATAGAAGTAGCGATAAAACAAGGTGAGGCAAGAGACGCATTACGACGATGTTCGAGTGAAACAAATGTTTTGGTAACAGTTCTTTCACCTATAAGTTTTAAGGCTCTTTTTCGAATCCTATCCAGGAGGCGCAAGTGAGTGACAGGAGCACCTGCCCAGATATGAGAATTATACTCAAGCTTCGGGCGAATGTATGCCTTGTAGATTGTAGCCAGATCAGAAGGGGAAAAATATTTCATACATCGATTTAAGAAGCCTAAGCATTTGTGATCGTTATACAAGAGGTGGTTTGTAATGTAATACAGATACCTAGAACGCAAAACTGTTCGGTTTCGTCAATGCAAGTGCCACTCATGGATAATGGCATAGGGGGTATGTTATGATTGTTATTCATTACTTATCTATCACCCCCTCCCGACAGTTGAAGTACCACCTTTACCAGATCAGGTCATATTTCATATCAAGTACATTTTTACTTTTGCCCTACCTGTTATCACCGATGCCCTACCTTAAATTCAGCTCTAGCTACGGCCCTGTCCCTATGCCATTATCCATGAGTAGCACTATTGAGAGCGAACAGCTTAGCGTTCTAGGTATGTGTATAACATTACAAACCACCTTTTGTGGAACAATCACATATTTGACGTCGCTAAAAATACCGCAAAATGCTTAGGTTTCCAAAATCAATGTAAGAATTTTGTCCCCCTTCTGATGTGGCTACAAGTCATACCTTCGCCCGAAGCTTGAGTTTAATGTTCATATCTGGGTAGTTATTCCTGTCACTCACATGCGCCTCCAGGATAGGACCAAACAAAGAGTCTTAACAGTTATAGGTGAAACATTTGTTTCACTTGAACATCACCGTAATGTTTCTTGTCTAACCTTGTTTTATCGCTACTTAGATAAACAGTGCTAAAGCAAAATAGCCAGATGCATTTCTCCCCTTAACCGATTTCCCAATAACACTCGCATCGCTAGCAATGAACATCAATTTGCCCTCGAGCCTAACTTCGGACTACCTGTTAAGTATAGAAACTCTTTTTTTAGCCGCACTACAAGAATGAATAATGCTCTACCCGGCTCGATTTTTCCCTCCGTTTGTGATATACCTTCCTAACCGCTCGCACTATGTTAATTTATGCGCGCAAATTATGAAAAAAAAGGAAGCAGTTTTTTCTTCATATAAATGTAGGTACCATATTTCCAGCACTTTTTTGTTTTTATCAGGAAAACAAAGTTTAAAAAAAAATATCAAAATGTTTTTGAATAAACCAAAAACCAAAAAAAAAATTGATCAAATTTTATAGGTAACAAAAATATTTCGTTTATAAAAGGGCTTCCACAACAGTGGTTTACGAGAAAATCTGATATGATGAACCGGTGCGTTGCAAGACTTTTGCTGAAAAATGTATTCCAACCTTTAAGTTTATTCAAAAAACACTACTCAGAAAGTTTTATCAAAATGGAAGGAACCGATTTTAAGAAAAATGCGTTTTTCATTAAAAATCATATAACAGGTACCGGAAGTTTTCGAGATAAAATGCTAATTTCTTAAAAAATTGTTCGGCTTCTTTATCATGTTATTGTCATGTTCGACTCTTCAAAATATATATATATAGGTGAAACATAGTTAGTATACTCATAATCGCAAGTGAAAATGATTAATTTCTGGCTTTATATAATCTTAATTAATTATCTACTGTGGGTTTTTATTTGGATACATTAAAAAAATTTTCAATGCATAAGAACTTCGTCAAGCAAGTCAATGTAACAAAATATAAAGTAACTTCTAAAAACATTTAAGTGCTTATCTTTTAAGCTACTAAACCGATTTTCATATATTTGAAATTCAATTATAAAGGTTATTTAAATGATATCAGTAGCTTCTGCTTTTGTCTTGTCCATATTTGTAAAGGAGTGGATTCACCTAAATCATGCTTTTTTAAATGCACTTCAAATAGAACTGCCATTTTTTTTCAACAATTTCTTGGCTCAATTTGATATTTGAGCAATATCCCTTGAAACACACTTTTCTTCAAAATCTTTTCAAAAACACATTACATGAAAGATATTTGATATACTAAGTTAAGAGACCTTATCATTATCAGACTAAAATATGGATGTGAACGTAATACAACTCCAACAATATTACATTCATACGGGTCGGAATGAAAACCTTTTTTTCTAAATTTCGTTCAAAAATCGCACTACGAGTATATCTGCAAAAACATTTTCTATAACTCACACATATGTTTCCATTGCAAAGGGCGGCAAATTAATTTTTTGCTCAGGGCGGTAAAAAAGCTAGATTGGGACCTGATAGGCGTTCTCCCAAAGCGTCCCTTAAACAAAATGGAAACACGTTTGTATTTTTATATGAACTGGGTTATTGATATACTCCTAGTTGTTTTTTTATAGCTGATGCTAAGATATATGTATTTGGTTTTATGCTTGACCACACTTGGTTCTCAATATAAGGATAGGAGTAGATTAGAAGATGCCTTAGTTAATTTTTCTATTAAATTTAATATTATTTTTCAATGGCCTAGAAGTAAAACAAGATTAAGTTAGTAGGGTATTTTATTAATGTTTGGGAAATAAGCCACTCTAAGTGCATGAAGAAAATGGAGGTAATTGTGGTTGAAAATGATTCGCTAAAACGCGTCCTTATTGCAAATTCATAAAATTTTCTAAATCTTAAGTTGTTTTCTTTGGTTTCACCAATTTTTTAGTGAATTCCTAAGTAGGTACCAAAGAAGTCGGCTTAAATTATTAAAACCCTATCACCTGGGTACATTGAGTTTCATACAACATTTTGCGTTCTTAAATTGGTAAAGGTTCAGAAAATACGTGAGCTACATCCAAAACAAGCATAATCTTTCAGCACTAGGGCACTAAACCAACATAATCACAAAACATATTTAACAAAGCGACGGACAGCATGATGGAAAATACTATTCGAAATTCCTTGTCATTGCAAGTAAAATTTGATTGCTTCATTTTTCAGACCACAAAAAACAACAACCAAATGATGTCAACGAAATTCACGGAAACACAATGGTCACCAATTACGATATTGCAAACAATTTACACAAAGAAACCCATTTTCAACAAATTCAATATTTCAAAAGTAATGCACATACATACATTAACAACTACACCACAAAATTAATTATTATTAATATTTATAAAAGAATTGAAAATATTCAACACCAAAATTTCGAGAATTTTCATTTTAAAATTAATTTTGATGACAACTGTTTTACCAAATATTTTTTTTTTTTTTCAATAGGGTACCTTTAAGTACGTATTTTCAATAATGAACTATGAAATTTGAACTATTTTTGTTTTTTTTATAATTTTTTTTAATAAAATTTCTTGGCTCAATTTGAGCTATATCCTTAACACACTTTTCTTCGAAAACTTTTCAAAAACACATCATCGCCTGTAGCACCCACCCAAAATATCCTGAGTACCTATTGGTACTTCAAATGTTGCCCCTATATTTTATCTATGACCGGATCCCCAAAAAATATACAGGAAACCATTAACCAAAAAGAACACCCAGGTTGTTTTAATCCTTATTAATGGTGGAGAGAATATAGGTACAGAAACAATTTAATGTCTTCCAAGAAACTTGTTTCATAAAAGATTAGAGATCAGGCCACAAGTTCCCGACCCAGTTCCCTAAAGCGTCAAACAAATAATGTTTGCTTTTCTTCCTTTCCCCTTCTTTCATAATAATTTCACCCCTATTTAGCTATCACCGGTTTTTCAAATGATAATAAAGCTTCCACTTTTATAAACGTTATTTTGCAATTAATTTGAATTATTATTGTTGGGATTGCTGCCTTTAAGGAGACAGAGAAATAATTAAACTGCTCTCATGAGAAAAATTGGAATTTATTTTCATTTCTTAATTTGTATTTTTATTTATTTTATAAAAAATATTTTAAATGGGAAATACGAGACTGACCCATATTTGTGGTATCCTTTAGGATTCTTACGATTACATTGTTCGCCTCCTTGTAAGTTCCATAAAAATTATTGCAGCTATTAAAGTATTGAATGGGTTTTAATGTTTCTCTTCTCTTTCACACCAAACTTCCACTTTTACAGCAAAAGGACACTATTTAAATGAATTTATCTTATACGCTTTTTTTTTAAACTTTACACTTCTTAAACAGTAAAAACTTTAGCAATCCAAAATGACATAAACAAAGTTTTAAAGACTTTAATTTAATATATTCAGTTTTCCTTAAAAACTTCGTGTTTTGTGCAAAGGACTTTTATTTTTTCTCAAACACCATACAAAAACCGATGAACTTTAGAATACTTTCTTGTTTGCTGGTCCGGTTGCAAACGTATTCGTCGAAAGATTACCGTTAACTGAATCAAATATTCCAATTTTTCGAATACAATTTTGGAGGGTGGTCTATGAATGAAATCATCAGAACGTCCTTTAGAATGCAGAACTATGTGAGGAAATGAAACACGCGCATGCGAACGACGGTTTCGAACTTGTCGCGTTGTATAACAGTTTGTAATGTTTTGAGCAAGGCAAACCTTGGCTGTATTCAACAAGTGCTTTTGGTGATACGATTAGAAGTTGTATTTTGGGTTAAAAGGTATATTTACATTTGAATTACAAAGAAGGTTACTTTCTTGGACTGAGAGTAATAAACTTAAGGACAATGTATTTCGAAATTATAATGTATATGCCTTTTTATGGCTCGTTATGTCTTATTTGCAAAGCATTTTAGTTGATTACTCTTAAGATATCTTCAGATGGAGTTTTTATAAAGGGGTTTTCAATAAGGGCGGGTAGATGTTGAAATTAAATAAAACAATCTGTGTGTGAGGTATTAACAAAATCTTTTTATTATTTCAAATGCCCATGTATGCCATTATTTATGGAATATGACAATTTAATTCAATTTCAATTCAAATTGCATTTTATTTTGAAATCATTTTTTGACAATTCAGTTACTAATACATATATAAAAAAAAAATATTGTTCAAATTTTGATCAAAATGAGATTAGTGACATTTATGTTTAAGAAAAAAAAAACAGTATTAATGTCACATCAGAAAAGTTATACATTTAATAAATTAACGTGGGTGGGGTGACCTTGGAGAGGAATACTTCAAGCAGAGAGATAAGTATACACAATATTCAAAATTGATAATAATAATAACAATACTAAATAAAATGCACGACTGGGTCGCACGTGCCTACTTGCTCTGTGGGTGGAAAAGTACGACGAAAACAAACTTTTCGATCAATAAGAACAACTCATGTTTGAAAAATTTGGTAAAAACTAAAAAAAAAATTGGCTAAAACTGGAAAACTCGATATCCGGGAGCTAACGTTAAGTAACCTTTAGTATATTAAATTTAGATGTCGTCTTTTGGGTGATATAAATGATATAAATTTCTGCTTATGGCCAAATTAATAAAACTGATATTACCAATTTCCGCTATTATCATGTGTAGCCAAAAACTAAAAATGCAGTGTACTTTGAAGTATTCTATACATGTTATATAAAAAGTTTCATAAAAATGGGGGAGCCTTTTTTGAGTAAATTAGAAAAAAACGAAAAAATTGGCCAAAATCTAATGGCTCTTTGTATAGGAGCCTCCATTTTAAACAAATAAAATGAAAAAAAAATCAATGCGTCGCGACGCATCGGCTAAATGTGTAAAACTGCTAAGTCCACTTTTGGGCAAAATCGAGGTTTTGATGTGATTTTGTAAAGAAAAAAATTCTCCAAATAATCACTAAATTACGTAAGCATAATTTAATTTGGTAATTGAAGAATCTCAATGCACGTATATCTGCTATATCCAAACCGTCAAAAGATGAAAAGCGAAAATTTGCTAAGTCCCGGTTTAGCCGTTAGTTTGTGAGCAAAACGGTCAGTTTAGAAAGTTTTTCTTGAACTTTAACTTGCTAAATCTATTTTGTACATGAGAAAAAATCTAATTTGCATTTGAATTTTTGAATTTGATTTGCTTTGACTTTTAGGTAATTTTTACTTGCTCTATAGGGCAAGTATTGGTTTCGTGCAAAAAAAAATAAAATGCACAACTGGGTCGCACGTACTTGCTCTGTTGGTGCAATAGTACGATGAAAACAAAGTCTTCGAGCAATATGAAAAAGGCATGTTTGAAAAATTTTGAAAAAAACAACATAATTTTGGTTAAAACTGGAAAACCCGATATACGGGACTTACTTTAAGAAAACTTTTAATATTTAAATTTGAGATGTCATCTTTTGGTTGCTATAAATGATATAAATGTCCGCTTATAGACAAATTAATTAAATTGTAAAAACAAATTTCCGTTATTATCATTTGAAGCTAAAAACTTAAATGCAGTTTTCTTCAAAACATTCTATGTATATTCAATACAAAGTTTAATAAAAATCAGTAGATAATTTTTTGAGTAAATTAGAAAAAATTGAAATTGGCTCTTTCTATGGGAGGAGGGAGCCACCACCAGTGTTGGCAAGTAAGTTACACGAAGTAAGTTACTTGTTTAGTTACGCGTAACTAATATGAATTAGTTACGCCCAATATTTGGCGTAACTAATGTAACTAATGTAACTAAATGTAACTAACTACATATAACTAAATAAAACTAACTCCAACTTAATAATAAAAAATAAAAAAAATCACATTTCATCCTGAATCCCAATCGACTATTGACAAAATTCTTTTATAAGCAAGTGCAACGGCAACCTGGCAAGGAATACATATTGAAATTAATATGTTCCTGATGAAAAGGAAATCTAATAAAATATTATATTCTTGGAGCATACAATAGATTTTTACTTACATTTGAAGTTTTCCCTTCTTTCTTGAGACTCCTGGACATTTCTTTGTTTATTGTGATTTATTTTTGTATGGTAAATTCAGATTTAATCTCAGATTTGGTCTCGAATTTCAGATTTAGCTCGCCCAAAGGAAATCAAACGAGATCTATTTTGTTTTATTATTTTGAATTTTTTTTTGCAGAAATACAGTAATTTAAAAATGTATTCCTTGCTAGGTTGGCGTTGCCACAGCTGGCAGTTGGCCCAGCTTTGCCCTAAAACAGTGTAGTCAATCGTCATTCGATCGGTTTTGTGGACGGAACTTCTAACTTTCAATTTAACATAAAATGTGAGTTTTTGTATTTGAAAAATTCTATTAGTTATAGTTAGTTACATTTAGTTACAATTAGTTACATTTAGTTACATTAGTTACATTAGTTACATAAGTTACATTAGTTACGTGTAACTAATTAAAATTTCAAAGTTACGCGTAACTATCCAACACTGGCCACCACTTAAAAAAGAGTTACTGACAAAAAAAATAAATGCCATCTGATAGAAAGTTGCAAGGAACTTTACCAAACAAAGTTTGATTGAATTCGGTACAACCGTTGACAACTTATGGCCATTTGAAAAAAAGACGTTAAGACCAGATCTCCGTTATTAGCATTTTTGCCAAAAACTAAAAACGCAGTTCTCTCAAAAACACTAAAAGAATATATTACACCAAATTTAATCAAAATCGTTAGAGCCATTTTTGAGCAAATGTCTGTGCGGATGTGCGCTTTTTTACGGCATGCTACAGCCTAAACGGCTTGACGGATTTTCTTCAAACTTGGTATATAGCAGTTTGAAGAAAAACCATTGTCGAGATTTTTACTTGCGATTATAGGTACTATAAGGCAAGTTATGCATTCGTCGAAAAAAAAAGTTTTGAGATAACAATCAAACATGACATTACGATGATAGCGAAGACGAAAAAAGATGGTCTAAAAATTCTGTCCGTCTGTGTGTCTGTCCGTATGTATAGACACCTAAACAGCCCAAACGGGTGGGCCGAATTGCTTCAAACTTGGTATTTAGACTTTTTTAAGTGTTGTACAGAGGGGAAATTGAAATATTTTTTTTAGCTCAAAAAATAACGGTATCTGCCATACAACCGTTACGTTAAAGCTTATTTTTCTCAAAAACGGCTCTAACGATTTCTATTTAAAAAAAATCAGTGTTGTTTTTTAGGCACGACCAATCATATGGCTGAAAAAAAGTTTTAAAAAATGGCTAAAAACGGTACTTTCCATAGGACCTTTTTTTTGCTTTCGACTATCTCGAAAACGACTCAACCGATTATTTCGAAATTTCACACACATATAGCTGTAGGTAGCTCAATTTGTATTGTTTACCAATATTTTTGAAAAATATTTTTTTGTATTTTTAAAAGCATTTTAAAAAAAAAATTTAAAAAATTAATATTTTGAAAACTGCTTATTAAATTTTTTTCTAAGAATTTTAAATAAATGTATTTGCTGAATACCTTTAAACTGGCGTTTTTGATTTTTTATTAAATTTTTTTTCAAAAAAGTTTTAAAAAAAAACTTTTTTTCTCAAAAACCGCTCCACAGATTTTTATAAATTTATTCTCATAAATTCAAATTTATCCAGGAAATAAAATGGCGTACTTTTTTTCAGCTCAAATTAGTTTAAGTATTTATTTAAGAATTTTGAAAATTTTATTTTTATCAAAATCTCAAGCCCCTAAACCACTGTCACTCATTAGAGCAAGTTCGTGCGACAAAGTCGTGCATTTTATTTTGTTTTGTTTTAGCCCGGCTCAAACTGGTACCTTTCATGTAACGGTTTTTTCATTTTGGATTTGCTCGAAAACGGCTCTAACGATTTTGATTAAACTCAGAATTTAACTTATCTAAGATATTTCTAACAAAAAAACGTCTTTTGTTTTTTACTTGCGATTATAGGTACTATAAGGCAAGTTATGCATTCGTCGAAAAAAAAAGTTTTGAGATAACAATCAAACATGACATTACGATGATAGCGAAGACGAAAAAAGATGGTCTAAAAATTCTGTCCGTCTGTATGTCTGTCTGTCTGTCTGTCTGTCTGTCTGTCTGTCTGTCTGTCTGTCTGTCTGTATGTAGACCTACAGCCCAAACGGGTGGGCCGAATTGCTTCAAACTTGGTATATAGACTTTTTTAGGTATTGTACAGAAAGGAAATTGAAATTTTTTTTTTAGCTCAAAAAATAACGGTACCTGCCATACAACCGTTACGTTAAAGCTTATTTTTCTCAAAAACGGCTCTAACGATTTTTAATTAAAAAAATCAGTGTTGCTTTTTAGGTATGACCAATCATATGGCTGAAAAAAAAGTTTTAAAAAATGGCTAAGAACGGTACTTTCCATAGGACCGTTTTTTTTGCTTTCGACTATCTCGAAAACGACTCAACCGATTCTTTCGAAATTTCACACACATATAGCTGTAGGTAGCTTAATTTGTATTGCATACCAATATTTTTGAAAAATATTTTTTTGTATTTTTAAAAGCATTTTTTAAAACAAAATTTAAAAAATTAATATTTTGAAAACCGCTTATTAAATTTTTTTTTTTAAATTTTAAATAAATGTATTTGCTGAATACCTATGAACTGGCGTTTTTGAATTTTTTTTGAAAATTTTTTTCAAAAAGTTTTTCAAAAAAAACTTTTTTTCTCAAAAACCGCTCCACAGATTTTTCTAAATTTATTCTCATAAATTCAAATTTATCCAAGAAATAAAATGGCGTACTTTTTTTTCAGCTCAAATTAGTTTAAGTATTTATTTAAGAATTTTGAAAATTTTATTTTTATCAAAATCTCAAGCCCATAAACCACTGTCACTCATTAGAGCAAGTTCGTGCGACCCAGTCGTGCATTTTATTTCTTAAATGGTCGTAACAAAAATCATGTTTAAACGGCTTTTTTTCAAATGGCCATAAGTGCGCAACGGCTTGATTAAATTGACTCAAACTTCGTTTGGCATCGTTTTTTATAGCGTTCTATAGGATGGCTTTGTAAATTTTTCAGTGAAAATGGTAGCTACCATTCAACTAGCCGTTCAGTTTTAGCCAACATTTTTAGGTTTTTTCTAATTTGCTCAAAAATGGCTCTAACGATTTTGATTAAATTTGGTGTAATATATTCTTTTAGTGTTCTTAAGAGAACTGCGTTTTTAGTTTTTGGCAAAGAATGCTAATAACGGAGATCTGATCTTAACGTCTTTTTTTCAAACGGCTATAAGTTGTCAACGGCTGTATCGAATTCAAACAAACTTTGTTTGGTATAGTTCCTTACAACTCTCTATCAGATGACATTGCATATTTGTCAGATACTCTTTTTTAAATGGTGGCTCCAATACAAAAAGCCACTAGGTTTTGGCCAAATTATGCAATTTTTTTAATTTACTCAAAAAAGATTCTGCCGATTTTTATTATACTTTGTATGTAATATACAATTATTAATTTGGCCATAAGCGGACATTTATATCAATTATAGCAACCAAAAGATGACATCTCAAATTTAAATATTCAAAGGTTTCTTAAATAAGTCCCGTATATCGGGTTTTCCAGTTTTAATCAAAAGTTTGTTGTTTTTCCCAAATTTTTCAAACATGCCTTTTTCATATTGTTCGAAGACATAGTACTATTGCACCAACAGAGCAAGTACGTGCGACCCAGTCGTGCATTTAATTTTATTGTGCGTTTGAGTTTCGTGAGTTAAACAACTTCTTTTAATTAAATTTTGAATTTTATTTATAAAAAGTGTTTGTGAAACTTGGTTCAATTTTATAACCAGCAGTTAAAAATAAAAAAAAGAAAGTTCGACGATCTACAAGCTTTAAAAAATATTTTGGCTGATGATTATCACATTTACTATGAATAATGTAACTATTTTAAATAAAAGTAAAAGATACATTTAAAAACTATACAAAATTAATTTGATGAAAACCTGCTAAGTCCTCACTTGCAATGAAATTTAACAAAATATTGGATAAGAAAAGATGCTAAATCCAAGAAATCTTGAATAAAAGAAGCAGATAAAAAAAAAATACAGTTTTTCCTCTTTATAATGTTAAGGGAGGGAAACATACAGAAATGGCTTTAGGTTGTTTTTTCACTCTCCTGTAAAATTCGTCAAAATGGACTTAGTATTTTTACACATTTAGCCGACGAATGCCATCTGATAGGAAGCTGAAATAAACTATACCAAACAAAGTTTAAGTGAATTCGATGCAACCGTTGACAGCTTATGGCCATTTGAAAAAAAGCCGTTAAGAGCAGATCTCCGTTATTTGCATTTTTAGCCAAAAAATTGAAAACGCAGTTCTCTTAAAAACACTAAAAGAATATAACACACAAAGTTTAATCAAAATTGTTAGAGCCATTTTGGAGCAAATTAGAAAAAACCAAAAAAAAAAAAATGGCTAAAACTCAACGGCTCGTTGTATGGAAGCCACCGTTTAGAAGGGCTTCAGGGAAAAATTTATTAAACCATCCTATAGAAAACGATGAAAAACTATGTCAAACGAAATTTGAGTCGATTCAATCAAGCCGTTGTGAACTTATGGCTATTTGAAAAAAAGCCGTTAAAATATGATTATCGTTACGACCATTTGAGCCAAAAACAAAAAACGCACTTTTGTTAGAAATGCTTAAAGTAAGCTAAATTTTGATTTTAATCAAAATCGTTAGAGCCGTTTTCGAGAAAATCCAAATTTTTTCCTTCAAACTACTATATATCAAGTTTGAAGAAAATCCGTCAAGCGGTTTAGGCTGTAGCATGACGTAAAAATGCGCACATCCACACATCCGCACATCCGCACAGACAGACCGACGGAATATGGCAAAAACCACTTTTTTGGGCTTCACTATCATCGTAATGTCATGCTTGATTAAAACCTCAATTTTTTTTTTCTGAACGAAAACAATACTTGCCCTACTGAGCAAGTAAAAAGATAATTTTTTGTTTGCCTCGTCTGTTTTAGTAATAATTAACAAACTACAAATCACGACGAAACCCATCACATGTTTGTGTATTATGATTATGCCATTATGTAGGTGAGACACTTACTTCCTAAAAATCTTTCAGTTTTGTGTATAGTTCATAAAATAACGTGCGATTGGAGCAATATTAAAAAAAACAACCGGAATTAGATATTTCGTGCGATAAAATATAGCCTATATTTTGAGTTGGCGTATAATAAATAAAAACAGCATTCAATGTCATGCATATAATGTTAATATGTTTTTGGTATAAGAATAAGTGCACAATAAAAATTAATAAACAAATACATAGGTACATCCTAAATGCAGTGCCCAGTGGGCACTGCCAACGCAAACTATTTCTCTTAGAAGGAAACACATATAATACAGAATGCATGCTAGGGAAATGCCATTAGCGCAACGATACAATAGGGCTTCAGATACAGGTACAAAAGCTTAAACTTATACGATTTAGAATTCTATGATTTAAAACTGACTATTTTTAGTAGGTACTACGCGTATATTTTTGGTTTATAATTTGTGTGTAACTCCTAACTCGTGTTACCTTTATCTTTTACCTATCCACAATCTATTTTCAATGCAAATTTGAAGGGTTAAAATAAGAAAACTTGTGTTATACGTACGAGTATATAGGGTGAAGGTACCTAAACCTACACAGTTAGCCCAGTAATTTTAGGTTTTATCTGCGGAAAAATTCCAACCAAGCTGAATTTTGGTACACACCTTTATTATGGCGTTGTAATGAAGATGTAAAAAATCGACATTGATATCGTGCCGGCAAAAAAAGTTATGAAGGTCAAAAGGTCACGAAAACCTAAAAAAAAACCGTTTTTCGCAAATATCTCGGTTTCTATAGCTCCAATGATTTTAAGGTGTATGACAAAATTGTAGAACATAAAATTTTCTACAATTTCGTTAGTACAATCAATTTTGTATGTCGATTAGTTACCGAGATATGGCACTTTGAAAAACAGGTCATTTTTCAAAATTCGGCAAAAAATGCCAAAAAATGAAGAATTGTACCTTATTTCTTCGGATATACCCGAGAAATCATGAAATATTGCTGTTTTTATGGCTTCTTGTTAAGATCACCAACTTTTTACACCCCCCAACGATCCCCGCTTGCCCACCAGGTGCCAGGCCATGCCCATTACTATTGTCATTCCGCCCTAATTTTTATATATTACTTTGTTCTTAGTATACTGTGGGCAGGTAGAAAAAGGTCGGAAGTTAATCAAACTTTGAGATATTGTTCAGGAATATTGAATTAACATTTGACGAAGTTTTGGACCTCACCGGCCCTGTTGAAAAAGAGGAGGAGGGGAAACTGCAAACTTTTCGAGTTCGCTCCGGTTTTCGCTCTATAACTTTTTTTGCTTACGTTCTACGGCAAAAGTGTAATAGACTTTTTTGTAGAGCGTTAAATTTACTAAAATATTGTTGGTACAAAAATAATTGTATGTCATTTCGTTACCGAGATACGGAAAAAGAGGAAAAGGGGGAATTGCAAAATGTTCGACTTTGCTCCGGTTTTCCCTCAATAACTTTTTTTCCTTACTTAATACGGCAAAAGTATACAAGACCTTTTTTGTAAAGCATTAAATTTCCTACAATATAAATAGGGCGAAAATTGTTGTATGTCAATTCGTTACCAAGAAATGGAATTTGAAAAGGAGGGTGGAACAGCTTCATTTTTGACCTTCCATTCCATTCCATTTCTTCATAAAGAATTGACATAGAAGAACTTTTGAACTATTAAAATTATAGAAAATTTAATGCTCTACAAGAAAATCGAAAAACGTTTTTTCCGTAAAGTGTAAGTAAAAAAAGTTATTGGGGGAAAACCAGAGCAAATCAAAAATTTTGCAGTTCCACCCTCTTTTTCAAATTCCATTTCTTGGTAACGAATTGACATACAACAATTTTCGCCCCATTTATATTGTAGGAAATTTAATGTCTTACAAAAAAGGTCTTAAATACTTTTGCCGTTTTAAGTAAGGAAAACAAGTTATTGAGGGAAAACCGGAGCAAAGTCGAACATTTTGCAATTCCCCCTTTTCCTCTTTTTCCGTATCTCGGTAACGAAATGACATACAACTATTTTTGTACCAACAATATTTAAGTAAATTTAACGCTCTACAAAAAAGTCTATAACACTTTTGCCGTAGAACGTAAGCAAAAAAAGTTATAGAGCGAAAACCGGAGCGAACTCGAAAAGTTTGCAGTTTCCCCTCCTCCTCTTTTTCAACAGGGCCGGTGAGGTCCAAAACTTCGTCAAATGTTAATTCAATATTCGTGAACAATATCTCAAAGTTTGATTAACTTCCGACTTTTTTCTACCTGCCCACTGTATACTTAGAACAAAGTAATATATAAAAATTACGGCGGAATGACAATAGTAATGGGCATGGCCTGGTACCTGGTGGGCAAGCGGGGATCGTTGGGGGGTGTAAAAAGTTGGTGATTTTAACAAGAAGCCATAAAAACAGCAATATTTCATGATTTCTCGGGTATATCCGAAGAAATAAGGTGCAATTCTTCATTTTTTGGCATTTTTTGGCGAATTTTGAAAAATGACCTGTTTTTCAAAGTGCCATATCTCGGTAACTAATCGACATACAAAAGTGATTGTACTAACGAAATTGTAGAAAATTTTATGTTCTACAATTTTGTCATACACATTAAAATCATTGGAGCTATAGAAACCGAGATATTTGCGAAAAACGGTTTTTTTTTAGGTTTTCGTGACCTTTTGACCTTCATAACTTTTTTTGCCGGCACGATATCAATGTCGATTTTTCACATCTTCATAACAACGCCGTAATAAAGGTGTGGACCAAAATGCAGCTTGATTGGAATTTTTCCGCAGATTGGGGTTTAAAATGCCTAAAATGACTGGGCTAAGTTATGACTTGTGAATTTTTATTTTCTTTTTCCAGTAATATGTCGGAACATAATGTAGGTAATATACATACAATTATTTTAGTATTCGTGTATTAAATCATCTGACCCAAGCTTTGAATTCGTGCTTCAAAATTAAAGATTCAATTAAAACGAACCAATTTTTGAGACAAAATAAATCCAATTTGAATAGGTCCGGCTTAAGGGGCCAGTTATAGCGATTCGGAAAACCAAACCGAAAAAGGTGGAACGAGATGAAAATAATATTTTTTCGGTTTTAGCGTTTATAGCGATCAAGAAAACGATGCCAGAAAAAATATTTCACTCTGACATTTCACAAAACAGGCGTTTATCTACACGCACGCAGTGTATTAATTTCCTGCATTGTGTAAAAATGAAATTTTCAATAAAGACGAAAAAAAACTACTAAAAAATTATTTCGGGGAGAAACGAAGTCGCATGAGTGAGAGTGAGCAAGAAAAAGTATTTTAAATCAAATTATAGTGCGAATCGATTCTTATGTGATTTTTGTTGGTGCGTGCGTCGGATCATTTTTTGACCCCAGATCGGACTTCAGATCAAATTTAACACACATTTGCACACATAATTCAATAATTTGACTTTTCTCAAGCGTCAATTCTGTTTTTTTTTTTCTTTTTTTTTTTTTATTTTGTGAAATTCATTGTGGAAAATTTTTGTTTGTAGAAGTGATTAATGTTTTTAAATAAATACAGACGGTTCAAGGAGTGTAATGAATTGATTAATGTATTTTTGGGCAAGTGAACAAATAAATGTGAATTAAAATCATTAGTTTTCTTATATTTTTATAGTTTATGTTTTAAGAACGTCAAAAGAAACACAAATAACACAATTACAAAAACAGACCCAATCTGTATCAATTTCTTTTAGAAGTGCAATTCTATCAAATCTATATTTCCAAGAAAAGATCACATACAACAGATTTGATCTGTTTTTCTTATTGTGTTATTTGTATTTCTTTTGACGTTCTTAATTTGTTAACTATAAAAAAAAATAAGATAATTAAAAATATTATGTACATTGTATAATGATTTTAATTCACATTTATTTGTTCACTCGCGCAAAAATGCATTAATGAATTCATTAATTCAATTAAGTTAATTAAATTATGTTTGTATGTTTCTTCTAAATAAATAAAAAATGAAATATTTATTTATGAATCCAAAATTAATTTAAAAAGAATTCTTTTTCCACAAATCTGCATTAACCAAAAAAATCACATTACAAATCATTACGACACTGCGTTGCTGGCGACACTGGTGGTTCGGTGCGTGTGAATAAACAACAGTGTTGTTCCATGTAGACAAAACATGTATACTACACAATTGTCTACGTGTAGACAATTCAACGTAGACAATTCATCATTGTCTACATGTTAATGTAGACAATGTAGACAATCAATTTTGTTTCAATTTTCCAACTTTTTTTGTCTTCTAAATCATGAAAACAAAACAAATTTTTATTATTTTAGTCTTCCACTCTGCATTTTGTATTTATTAAAAAAAAAACCACTTCTATTGGAAATGCTTACTTCATAATTTTACAATAAGATGTCTTATTCATACTCGTCTTCGACGTCTTCATCAAAACAATTGTAGGTATTGATTATCCTCAATTCTCACTGAATAATAAAGATCGTTCAAAAGTCAAGCGATTTCTTGGTATACTTGAAAAAACTCTTTCGATTTGAGCGGAAGAGGCTGAAATAAGAATACATTTTTGTTTGCCCAATTTGACAGATTGCAATGTTTTATAGAGGACATATTCCAAAAAAAAATTGGTTTTTTAATATCTTTTTCATAAAGAATCTTAAAAATGTTGATTTTTGTATTAAAACAGTTCCAATCTTTAAAGTGCAGATTGGATCAAGAAGCTCGATATAACTGCAATATGCTACATATTTGTTGTTAGATTTTATTAAAATAAATCCAGGTCATGAAAGCATATTTTAACATCAAAGGTATGAATTATTAGATATTCAATTTAAATCAAACACGCACCTTTTCTAATTCGAAATAAACCATGCGACGGAACAATCAAGAATGACAGATTGGAATGGAATGTCTTCATTGTCTACATTGTCGACGTTGTCGACTTCATTGTCTACATTGTCGACATTGTCTACATTGTTGACGCAATTGTCTACGTAGAAAGGTAGACAATCAGTGTCGATCAAGTACTCGTCGTGAGCGGTCGCGTTGCTAGCTCTGTGCGCGTGTGTCCCCCAAATATATATATATATAAAAAAAAAAAAAAAAAAAAAAAATAGACCAAACCAAAATCTCACATACAAATATTACAAATTAAAATCAATTATTTTACAATTCCCAAAATTCAAAAAAAAGAATAAGAAATCAAATAAGCCAGTGACAAACAAAGAAAAGAAAAAAAAAAGTTGAAGAAAGCAGAAAACCAAAACCTCGCTCGTAGTCGCAGCACAGCATCCGACACCACCCATGACCCATCCTCTCCACCCGAGCCCACCCATAACTGTTGCTTTCTATGCACTGCAAGCCTCTTGTGAGGCTTATCGCAAGAGGTTTGCGGTGGATGGGTAAGTAGCATTTGTCGAATAGTTCTATTGTGTTGTTTATACCTATATATATTAATTTCGTGTGCAAATTGTCTTATGGGCATAACACCTAGGACAGTTTGTTATCATTGATTTGATATGGGCCTACACTGCACGGTCGAATTTAGGTACGTCAAAGTTGAATTTTTTGTGTTTAGTTTTTCAGAATGGTAAGTGATTTTTGTGTCGTCTATTCAAATGTTCGTGGGCTTAGGAAGAATTTCTTTTCTGTGTACGCCCATACTGTGCAATACAGGCCAGCTGTTTTGGCATTAAGTGAAACCCAGGTTGGACAGAATACTGATTTATCAGAATTTTGTTTGTTTGGATATAACTTAGTGCCATTACTTTTTTCCCACCATGGTCTTGTCGTTTATGTTAGGAATGATATTGCTTGCCAGAGCCTTCCCCAATATGGGCATTGTTCTAATACGAACTTTAATTTCCTGTGGCTCAAATTCACTGTCCGCAAGCATATCATTCATTACTGTTTTCTTTACAGGAGTCCAAATCTTGACAGCATGTCTACTTGTGATGAGTTAGATGTTCTGTCAGATTCAATTTCCCGAATTGTTTCCCATTGTCCTCACACTGAAGTCGTGATTACGGGCGACTTCAATGTACACAATTCAAGTTGGCTCCGCTATTCTGGCCAGACAACACTCGAAGGAAGGTATACCGAGATCTTTGCTGAGTATAACCATCTTACCCAGCTTGTCGATGAGCCTACTCGTATACCGGATGTTGATGGGCATTCCGCCCATACTCTTGACTTGTTCCTTACTTCCCATCCTGATAAATATACTATTAAAGTAACTTCTCCATTTGGCACCTCGGACCATTGTGTCATTTCAGCTAATTTCTCGATCTCCAACCATCCAGTTAAAGAAAAAATTCCCACTAGGACCGTTTGGCAATACGAGAAAGCCAACTGGGACGGTCTGAATAATTTCTTTCGCAGCTTTAACTGGTCATTATGCTTCCTCGATAATGACATTGATGCCAGTGCTGAAATGATTACAGAAGTGATTTTTCTTGGAATGAGAACTTTTGTCCCTCACAGAACAAAATGTATAAAACCAAAAGAAAAGTCTTGGTTTACCGAAGAGTGTAAAGAAGCTATCAGGTTGAAAGAAGTAAGCTTCCGATCCTATAAAGCCAACCCAACTGAGGAAAATCGGAAGAAACACAAACAAGTTAGGAACTCGTGCAACTCCGTTATCCATAAAACGAAATTTTTGCATGACCAGAAGTTACGGCAAAAAATTCTGCAATGTCCCAAAGGCAGTAAAAACTTCTGGTCATTTGTAAAAAACGTCAAGAACTCAACGTCATCATCAGTTCCAACGCTCATCGTCGACGATAAACCCATTGTCAGCTCTTCAGAGAAGGCGAATATGCTCGCAGCTCATTTTGCTGCAAGTTCTACGTTGCCTGCAAGCAACAATGCCCCTCCTGTACTTGAGAACGTTAATTCTTTTATGGGACAGATATTTTTCCGCACTCGTACAGTAGCAAGAGTACTTCAAGATCTTGATATACACAAATCCGCTGGCCCGGATGGAATACCCCCTATTCTTCTGAAGAAGTGTTCTTCATCTCTGGCAAAACCACTGCGTAAGCTTTTTCATCGCTCCTATCGTTCAGGAATCTTTCCTAGTAGATGGAAAACAGCATTTGTCCAGCCCGTCCCAAAAAAAGGTGACTCCTTCTCCCCTTCCTCCTACCGACCAATTGCACTTACGTCCCTTCTTTCCAAGGTCATGGAAACGCTGATAAATCGTCAGCTCAAGAAATATCTCGAAGATCGGGAGCTTTTAAATGACCGGCAATACGGCTTTCGCAGCAATCGTTCCACTGGTGATTTGATGGCATATCTCACCGAACAGTGGAACAAATCTGTGCATCGCTTTGGCGAAAGCAAGATTATTGCGCTTGATATTTCAAAGGCATTTGATAGAGTTTGGCATGAAGCTCTTTTATCGAAAATGCGTGCATTTGGTATCGATGATACTCTTATTCGTTGGATTAGAAGCTATCTTCTGGACCGTTCAATACAAGTTGTATTAGACGGTTTCAAGTCTGATCTCCACAAAATAAATGCTGGTGTGCCCCAGGGCTCCGTTCTGTCTCCGACTCTCTTTCTCATTTTTATAAATGATCTCTTGTCTGTGACTTCTAATCCATTAAATTGTTTTGCTGACGACTCAACCCTCAGCTTTTCGTATACGTTTGATAATTCACGGCCTTCGCCTTCGGACGTGTTATTACAGCGAAATCGTATGATAAGCTCGTTAAACTCCGATTTAAACAGCATTGTAAATTGGGGTACTAGAAATCGTGTGGAGTTTAATGCGTCGAAAACTCAATGCTGTCTTTTGTCGATGAAGCTAAACATACCCCCTATGCCATTATCCATGAATGGTACTTGCATCGAGGAGGCCGAAAAGCTATCAGTACTCGGTATGTGTATCAGTGACAATCTTCGTTGGAATGATCATATACTTGAGATTGCCAAGAATGCTGCAAGATGCTTAGGCTTTCTTAATAGATGCAAGAAGTTTTTCACCCCTTCTGATCTGGCTACAATTTACAAAGCGTTTATACGTCCTAAACTCGAGTATAACTCCCATCTCTGGGCAGGTGCTTCTCAAACTTTTCTTCACCTGCTCGACAGAGTTCAGAAAAAAGCGTTAAAATTGATAGGAGAGAGAAACATTATGGAAACGTTTCCGTCACTCGAACATCGTCGAAATGTCTCATGTCTTTCCTTATTTTACAGGTTCTTTTACAAAAAATGCTCACTCGAGGTAGCCAGCTGCGTTCCACCCCTTAAACATTTCCCCCGTAATACTCGTCTTGCTAGGAACGCTCATCAGTTTACACTTGAGCCCAATTTCGGACGTACCGTGAAATATAGAGATTCTTTCTTTAGCCGTACAACACGAATGTGGAATGGATTGCCTGGCACAATTTTTCCTTGCCATTTTGATCTTCAAACATTCAAGATCAATGTTCATCGACACCTCCTTTCCCTTCCTTCCTAACTTCCTATCGCTCGCGCTGTGACTTATCATTAAAAGGGCTATAACAAACCCCTTGAGCGCGTGTGCATTATAAAAAAAAAAAAAAAAAGAAAAACGTGTAGAGGAACAACACTGGGAACAACACTGCTCCCGGTTCTATCGGGTTTTTGGCCAATATGTCGCCTTGTTTGGCAACTGCAGAGTTTTTAGCCACTGTGACATCCGCATCAGAGCCATCGGAGCTGGAGAAAGATTGATACTCGTCGTCCGCAAAGATACGATTTTCCTCATCTGACGACACCTCGCTTTCGCCAGCCCCCACGGACTCAACCTCAGAGTCATTGAAATCCATGAGTGCCTCACAAAGGTGGAGGTTTGCATCAATCACACGGGCACCAATGCTGCAAGCAGGAATGCAGTCTTCTGCTTTTTCATTTTCGGTTTTTGTTGTGTTTTTTTATGTTTGTTTGAGTCACTGGCGACTTCTCTTCTAGCGAAGCAAAGCCCGGCAGCCGTGATTTCTACCAACTTTTGAGCATACATATGTATATCCCCACTCGATTTTCTTCTTCATTGTTTACTTTTTCCATAATTTTCAATTATTTACATCTCTGTCTTGTTTTTTTTTTAGGTTTGCTTGGTTGTTTGACACTGGATCTGGGTTGATGATGAAGTGTCAAAAAGTAAGCCCCACCTCCACGTCAAGGTGAAACCTCGTGGGAGGGATGGACAACTGTATACAAACAACTTAATTCCATATTGGAGGTCCTATTATGACGAAATAATGGGAAAAATTAACTTATTTTACTAAATGTCAATATGCTCAAAATGAAAGATAATTCTTCTTAAGCTTATACCCAAAATACGTTTTTATATTTTCTTTAAAAAAAGTGGACGTGAGACACCCCCAAACTCAAAAATTTTTCTTTCATAGAGCATAAGTTTGCTTACGACTAATGGACACACAATTTCAGCTCTTCGCCCGAACATAAGTACCGTTAATTTATAAAAGTGACAATTGATGGTTTTCTATGAAAAAATGGGAGGCAACCAAGGTCAAACTCAAAATATTTATTTTTACCTAACAGTTAACAGAAACTGTACAAAACAAACAAATTATTATGGCGAATAGATTATGTTAAACAAAAATGAAGATTGTTGACCTCTTTGTGGGACGATTTAACCGGTTCAAGAACTCAAATTCGCTTTTGAACAAAAGAGAGGATGACGTATCTCGTATCGCAAAGTCAAATCAACTTTTTATTCTAAGTAAAAATATTTATTTTTGTCTATAAGTACCCTACTATTATTACTCTATGTTACAAAGTACCCATTTTATGGAATATGATAAAAAGAGAAGCTACTTACTAATCATATAGTAAAATATGAAAACTAAATAAAATACTTGTAAATAAGTACAGTGAAAGCTCCCATTGCGGACACCTCCCTTAGGTGGACAATCCCCTTGGGCGGACAAATTCTCCCGACCGTGGATCTTGAATTTAAATTCCATACGTTTTATGATCCCTTAAGCGGACACTCCCTTACCCGGACGCGGACAGGCACATAAGCCACAATTTGGTAAATTTTATTCTCTTAGGCGGACAAAAACATCATCAGCTACATTTTCCCATACCTTTTCTTACATGTTATGAGAATGATAAGGACAAATGAACTAATTTAACCAATAAAACAGCAAAATTGCAATGTAGCTGTGTGTTTGTGGTCTGTTACAAATAACCTAGCATACCTGAAATAATTTTTTGTTTTTTTTTTTGTTTTTAGTTTTTGAAGTGCAATAGGCATGATTTAATTTTTATTACTTTCTATCAATAAATAGGTTAATACATATAAAATTATATGCAAAACTATTTTTGATTGGTTTTTAATTTTGTTCCCTTGGACGGACAACTCCCTTAGACGGACACAAGTGCCTCGACCGTCGCTGGAGCTTTCACTGTAATAACATAGCTGGTTTTTTTACTGCTCCTCCACTTCGTTGACATGGATACATTTGCACTAAAGAAGAAAAATCAATTATTTTTCTTTAAAAACTTAACGTCGTGCTGCAGATTCATAAGCACATCGACAAACAAACAAAAAATACACCTACATGCCAAGTCCTAGCTTTTTGCCAAATTTGAAATCTTCAATATGTTATATCAATATATGTATGTTTTTATTGCACATTCGTTTGACTGCACCTGAGGAAAACCACAATCCACCAAAATCCAATCTGGTAAAGCAATGTAATCCTACACTCAATTCCTTCTACCCGTTCCGAGCACAAGAGCCACCCCTACAGTTTCTAAAACAATATCCTGCTCACCATATATACGGCTAATAAAACACCAGCATGTAATTTTCAAAGAAATTTCTCTCCATCCGCCCCAAACATAGAAATATTATTAGCACAGTGTGAAGGAGGCGTAAAAATATTGCTTTTTTCTACAGGATTTTGAATGGCATTTGTGTAGTATTCCACCGCACCGACCGACACGCCACGACCGACATGGTGTACCAGATTGCTCTCATTGTTGTTGTAGATACATTTAGTAGGTTGTAAACGTTAGTATTCTAAAATTTATTAAGTGAATAAATATTTGAGGCTTGTTGCGTAGGAGATGGACTGGATGTCTGCAAGGATACCTGAGATGTGAGGGAAGGTTGGTTGGAAAATTGTTTAAGTTTTTGGCTAGTCTTGTACTTTCAGTATATAAAAGGGACTGCTGAGTTTAACCACTTTAAAGTATATACATAAGTTGTTTCAAGATCGAATTAAAACTTATCAATTGTTTTTAAACCTATTTACAACACCTACAAATATCTGTTAACAACGTGTGTAATAATATTGTGTCGAAAAAGGTTGGTCTTGCAGTTTTTGCCGCCTCTGTCCTTCTACTCTCACATCTGCAGCCAAAATCGATGGACCGATTTTCTTCAAATTTCATGGTTAGTATTGAATTGATCGTCTCTCGGAAAAGATTTTTAATTTTCACCATTAGGTGTTATACAATCGTTAAGATGAAGTTTAATTTTTTTTAAATTCTAAGAAACGAATAAAAAGACATTCACAAAACATTCTGAGGCTGTTTTCGTTTTGTTAGAAAAATCTATCTTCTGCTAAGAATGTTTTTTTTTTTTTTTTTAATTTTTACTTGCGATTATAGGTACTATAAGGCAAGTCTGTGGCAATAACCCATAACAGCATAAGTCAATTTTCGCAATTTTTCAGGAGAAGCATTTGAAGTTTTGGTCATCAGTTGAATCGCTTTTATAAAAAAAGCAATAACTTTAGCACATTTTTGAAGATGTTAAGTGATAAAATGTAGAATTTTCTTCGTTTTGCAATTTAACTTATTTTGAATTTCTTTTAATATACTCTGATTTTGAGCAAAAAAAAGGCATAATGCAAATCTGGAATTTTATGACTTTCAAAAGGCTATAACTTTGTAACGGACAAAGATATCAAAATCAAAAATTCACAGAATAAAGTCCGAAACAAGACGAACAAAACGTCATTATTAACTCGTTTTGAGAATAAATCGACTTATGCTGTTATGGGTTTTTGCCACAGGTTATGCATTCGTAAAAAAAAATTTTTTTTTTACAATCAAACATAACATTACGATGATAGAGAAGCCTAAAAAAGTGGGTCCGACAATTCTGTCTGTCTGTCTGTCTGTCCGTCTAACCTTATGTCTGTCTGTATAGTTACCTACAGCCTAAACGGCTAGACCGATTTGCTTCAAACTTTGTACCAAGGTACATTATTATGACGTCCTACAGAGGGGTTTTTGGAATTAGCATTCTAGCTTCAAAACTAACGGTACCTGCCATACGATTTTTTGTGAAAAATTAATTTTTCTCAAAAACGGCTAATACGATTTTGATAAAACTTTCTGAATTATGTTTTTTGTGCAAACTTTATGTTTTGATTGAAATAGATTTTTCAGGAAAAGTCTTATAACGGTACCTCCCACCTCCCATAGGACCGGTTTTTTGAAATCCGATTTTCTCGTAAGCAACTTGACGGATTTCGATGAAATGCTTAATGTAGAAGCCCTTTTATAAAAGAAATAATTTAAATTCTTAAATTTTTCAAAAAAAGTTTTTTTGATTTTTTAAAAAAAGTTTTAAATTTTTTTTTTAATTTTTGTTTTTTTCCAAAAGCGGTTTAATCTACATTTTTTAAAATTTTATTTTTCTGATATAAACTACAAAGTGCTAGAAGTTGGCATACTCAAAAAAAATTTGGGATATATTTTCGAAAAGTTTTTCAAAAAAAAAACTGTTTTTTGAAAAAACTGGTCGAACGATTTTGAAAAAATTTTTGGCAAAAATTCAAAAACGTAAAGGAAACCTGATGGCTTACTTCATTTTCTAAAAAAAACGTTTTAGGTATTGATTTTTAAGTGATTTATAAAATTTCATATGATTTTTTCAACGCTTTTTTCCCAAAATCTCAAGCACCCAAGACCATTTTAATACATTAGAGCAAGTCCGTACGACCCAGTCGTGCACTTTATTTAACTTGCAAAACCTCTTTTCCTCAAGCAAGAAAGAAGAAAATTCACTTGCAATCGTTAAGTTAATTGTGTAACGTTTAAAATAACATGTTTTTATACCCTATTCCATAGAATGGGTATATTGTATTTGGTGTGGAGTTTGTAACATAGAGAAATAATACCGTTAGTTATGGAAAAGTATGTATAATCTGACTCAGAATCAAAAGCCTAGTCGATTTAGCCATGTCTGTCCGTCCGTCCGTCCGTATGTATACTCTCTAGAGGTCGCAAATTTTGAGCTAGAAAGCTGATATATATAAGCTGGTATATATAATCTTTGGTTCAAGAGTAAAGCTAAGTTTTTGAACCAGTAAAATCTGCCCACAAACGCCATTTCTGTTGAATAACCTCAATTTGGTAAAATTAAATTACAGTAGAATCTTGAAAACATGAACGGTTCTAAAACATGAACAATTCGGAAAGATGAACGCTTTTTTCTTGGCGACAATCTACCAAAAATCTGTTTTTCAAATATAGTCTGTTTGTTTTTACCCTTATGAACAACTTTTATGTGTTTCTGTGATGTTTTAAGTTTTTTTAACTAAAACGAACAAGTAGTTAATTTGATAGATACAGTGTTAATATAATTATATGTTTTTCTTAAATTAATGAACGATGCTTGGAAAGATGAACAATTCTAAAAGATGAACGGGGTCTGTTTTATATCTGTTCATCTTTTCGAGATTCTACTGTATGTTTTTTGCACAGTTACGATAAAAGCATAACACTTAAATTTTGCAGGTAAACCTTCTTCCAATAAAATAAAAAAAAATCAGTTTGGGTGTGGCTGACGCCCATTTTTCATACAAAACCATCAATATTGTTTTTGTAAAAAACCAATTGTTATATTAATGCGAAAAACATTAAATTTTGTGGATATTACTTGCACATAAACATCTTGTGTATGAAATCGAAAAATTTGATTTTGGGCGTGGCTGACGCCCACTTTTCACTAAAAACATAAAAAATTGTTTTTGTAAATAAACGGTATTTATAATGAATTCGCAAGCCAAAATCTTGCGTCTCTAGTAGAAACTAAAAACTTTTCATAAAAGAACGAAAAACGTAGTTTTAAAAATTTAAGGTGCTACCAATATTCAATTTAAACCTTTTTCCCTTCCGTTAATTATATGAAAACTGTATCTACATTTTCTTGTGTAAATTTTTTCAATACTCCCACTTTTAAAGGCGTGATTTTGATAAAATACCTTTGTTCAGGTAAGATCGTTTAAAAACTACTTGATTCAGCTGTAGTTTTACACATATGCCTAAATACTGACTAATGATCAAATCTTAGATAGTGCTTTAATTTTTTTTTTTTTTATTTTTTAGGGCATAATATACATTTATTTTTTAATGTTTTTTAACTATCGGTCGCAGTTTTGAAGTAAGAAGATGAAAACTTCGGTTTGTGTACCTTGGTTACGTAGCAGAGTGTAGTTCAAGAATTGTTAAAACACCCATAATCGCTATTTCCAATCAATATCTAATTTCTTAAAATTTTAGTTTTGTTCAAATCGATCGGCAAGCTTAAAATTGAATGATGAGCTCATATAGTGATTACCCTGGCAATAAAAAGTCTCAGCTGTAAGCTTGGCACACGCCTTTTTTTTTATTGTGACAGCAGTTATTGTACATCGGCCAAACAAAATTTATTTTATTGAATTTTTCCCTGCCTGCTAAAGAAGAATTTTGTTTCCGATATTGGAACAGCGGCTGGCTGCGAAGGAGGCGAACACATATGCATATACATATACAAAAATGTGGGGAATAGGGTATCCAACAGAAAATTGTTCATGGAATGAAAAAAAAACTATTTTTGTAAGCATATTTTTAATTGTTTCTTGTAAAAAAACTAGTTAAACAGTGGATTTCTTGCACTTTTTTGCACATTTGGGATATTTAATAACTGCATAACTTTGTGATCAATAAAACATTATTGTTCCTTTGTTATGCTTCTAAGACTCAATAAAAATGAATCTGAAAACACTAACAACCTATTAAGAAGGTTAGTGTCCACTCGTGTAGTTTTTCTGGTAAGAAGCTCCCTAAATTTACGATTTTCTTTATTTCTTGCGTCTCGCGCTTCCTCCGAAAATTGTCCGATTGGTATTTTGCAAGTGGAAATTATTTGTTTTCCATGAAATAAAATTTTATGTTCGCTCTCTGGCATATAAAAGCAGCCATAGTTTTTTGATGAACAGTTCTCTTATTTCTCTTGCAAACTTTTCGAAGGCGTCTAGTTCAATTGGAAATCCAGATACAAGCGCTTCTAAGATGATGTGGAATTTTTTGATAATTTCCTTGTCTATACCTGTTATTTCAGCAGTTTTTTCTTCGTCTATGAAAAATATCCTGGCCCTATTTCCGTCATTCATATTACCTGACTGTTGAGTTATCATATCCACCAATAACCCAGTTTTCAACGCAACTCTATTATATAATCAGAAATACTTCCTTGAGCTCAGTTTTCAAATCCGCAAAAATATATTTTTGAGCCAAATCCGCAAAAACATATTTTTGAGCCAATACTATGATTTACTAAACTTTGTAAAAACTCGGCAGAAGACACATTCACAGTTCTGTTATCAGGATAACATTTCGCCTTATCTTCTTTAATTTTGCAGTACGAAGGTAGTAGATTCGGAACATTTTTATGAATTTTTAGACGCATAATATCGTACTGATGGTGAAATAGCTATAAGTCCGTTATCATTGCTAATGCATCATCAGCAGATATTTGTAAAAAGCCATTAAATGTATGTGTTTCCAATGTTTTCCTCACAATTGAAGGTTATCATTGATAAAAACTATAACAAACAAATAGCTAATTTGACTTAAGCAAAAAATTAACCTCGTTTTGGAGAGCATATTGATAATTCCTTAAAAGCAAATAGCAATATTTGCCTTTCCAGCTTTTTTAAGATTTATTTCATTCGCAGTTCTTATTTCCAGAGCGCTAAATGAATCTAAAAGGGTTTGTGCTTTTCTCTTTTTATCCTCTCACATCACTCATCAAAACTTTTTCTTGGTCTTCCCAATACTTTAGATTCACGAGACGAAGAAGGAATTTCGTCTAAAACGGTTTGCAGGAGTATTAATGTTTCATTTAACCAAGAAAAATGTATGCTTTCAAAGCGTTCTCTATGGCGACCGGTTTTAGCTATTTTTTCGTCAATCCTTCACGATAATTTTTTTAATTAATTGACTTAATTGCTTCTTTAGAAAATGAAAAATTATCCATAACAAAAGAAAATACAGCGCTCAATTGACGAAAAAAGGTGGGTGCTTGGCTGGTGGTTGTAGGTGGGGGTGAACTATTTTTTCATAAATATTAAAAAAAAAGAAGAAAGATGAGCATACTCAACAATTCAAAATGGCTGGGGTTGTAGAACAAATGATACCTCCCTCCCGCTTATATAAGAATGCCATCACGAAAAACGGCATAATGCTCTGATACCATCCTATGCCTATCATTTCTTGAATAGGTACCATCATATACACCTTCAACAGATACTATTACAGAAATCACAGAGAATACGTTAAATAATATTGCGTATCTGCGTTGTAAAACAGTCTCAATTAAAAATATTTACTTTTTTTCCTATTTATGAAATGTACTATAAACATATAAACACAAATGTTGATTTTGAAAATTAATTTTTCTAAAACGGTTCAAGTAAATAACTTTATTTAAAAACACATTGAAATAAGAGATGTTTGCCTTTACAAAAGGGTATACCTTGGCATTGAAGAAAATACTTTTATTTTTAAATAATTTTGTTTCCAATATAAGTTATTTTTCAGAAAATTGCTCCTCCCGACTTAGCAGAGGGGAATTGACCCCCTCCCATACGATCTTTTTCTTGTCTTAACCCAACCTATACTCACGCCCGATTGATACTTACGAAATTTTAATTAAAGCAGTTGACATACTGTGCGACACCATGGAGGTAAATGATGACTTGTTGGTTCTGGGTGATTTCAACCTTCCCAATCTATCCGTGGTCACTCTCTGAAGATGACTCACATTTTGTTGCTACTAACGAAACAACTCGAAAAGAAACGCTTTTTGTTGACAACCTCTCTGATTCTGGTCTTCACCAGATTAGCGATATAAAAACAACTTAAATAGACAACTTGATCTTATTTTTTCTAATAATGCAAATAACTGTATAGTTGCCGAAAGTAATTCATTCCTTTCCACTATCGAACTCTTTCATTCACCGTTATCTTTAACTTTTGCTTACGAGCATTGCAATATAAACACAGATTCCAAAAACTCATTTCGTTTCAATTTTCGTAAGATTAACTTTGTTAAACTCAATGATCTTCTCAGTAACATTAATTTTGATTCAATTTTTAATCATAGCGAAGACAACAGTATCGATATGTTAGCTATTAACTTTTATTCAGTAATATTTAAATGTCTTTATCAATCCGTTCCTTATGTTCCCAAAAAAAAAATATGGCATCCTCTTCTCCATGGTATTCAAAAGAGCTGCGGTTGCTTCGCAATTCCAGAAATAGTCTTTGGCAAAGATATTTAAGATCCATAACTGATTCTGACTATTATCTTATATATAAAATTCTCCTGTCACAATTTTCGTTCCCATACTCCTCCGAAACGGCTTGACCGATTCTCATGAAATTTTTTAAGCATATTGAGTAGGTCTGAGAATCAAACAACATCTATTTTTCATCACCATAAATGTTAAGGGTAGTAGACAAAATTTTTATTTTTTATTTTTTTATGATACAACATACAAAAATACATACAATCCTAAATCTTCACCCTTCTACAATCAACCATTATTTTTTAATAGCCATTTTAGTAATTTAATCATTTTTCATCTCCGGTCGATAACTGATAAATCGTCATTTAATTAGTTATCCCCGCCAGATGTATACAGGTGTCACTTCTGACCCAGTAAACAGCACGGAGTAGGGATGAGAACGAAGCCGGTCTCCTGTTTTGCGTGCGAAAAAATTACACTAAATGCTCACTTAGTAAATCTGAAAACTTATTTTTTGAAATAGAAATCAGTCTCAATTTTATATATGTACTAGCTTTAAAGCACCCGCTTTGCAGGGTGCGAAATAACTACAAACAAATCAGTATAGCTTTTTAAGTATGATCATATGGCTGGAAAAGAAATTACCAAAAATAGCTAAGAACGGTACCGCCTATAGCAATAGTGAAAACGGCTTAAGCGATTCTTTCGAAATCAAAAACCTATTATATACATAGATTTAGGTAGTTCAATTTGTGATGCATACCAATATTTTTATTTATGTTTTTTTTTGTATTTTTGAAAGCAATTCTTAAAACTTTTTTGATAATTTAATAATTTCAAAAAAGTTCTTTTTTTTTTCAAAATGATAAGCAGCTACATATACGAATATGCTTAATTCCTATGACTTGGTGTAGATATTTGATTTTTTTTTTTTAATTTCTAAAAACAACGACAAAATAGTATTGTACACTGTGGCGTATGCGTACTATAATACTTGTCCGAAGGGCAGAACAACGTTTGCAGTTAGGGGTTAGGCTACAAAATACAAACTGCCGTAAAGCAATTGTTTGTGTATTATAATAGAACATAAGGTAGGTTCTTACGAAATAATAATTTTTTTTTTCGTCCATATGTCTTTATTTATATTCTTTCTTCGTTTGATTTTTTTTTTTTAATAATAAAAATTCTTTTTGTACATTTTTTTAACAATTTTATTTTTTCACTTCCTCTTATGTAGTACATTTAGTTTACAAAATATTTCGTTCTGATGAAAAAACAATGAATTACATATTTAGCCGCATCAAAAATCATCATCTTAAAGGAATGCACATGCACAATGGCGTCCAAGCACGCATTGGAAGAAGCTCGTTTGATCGAACCTTAAAAGGTCTGCGCAATTATATGAGAATTGTTGGTGGCGTTATTATTTTACTATCCGGCGATTTCCGCCAAACACTGCCAGTCATTCCAAGATCGACTCTTGTTGATGAAATAAAAGCTTGCCTCAAATCATCAAATCTGGGTGCTTTGCTTTGCTAACCACAAAAAGCGAGCGAGCAATTTTGGTGGCTTAAACTTTATAATTCAGAATCAAATCGTTTCTGTACACTGCATTCATTTAAATCTATTGACTCAACAAACGAAGTTGAAGCCACTTAACTCAAAGCACATTTGTGCGGGTTACCAAATATGAGAGAAAAGTTGTGAAGGACACGAGATATAGGAGGAGCAAGTGGAACTCAAAGCACATTTGTGCGAGTTACCAAATTTGAGATAGAAATTGTGAAGGACTCGAAATATAGCAGGGGCAACTCAAAGCACATATGTGTGAGTTACCAAACATGAGAGAGCAGGTATGAAGGAGGAACTTGAGTGCAATTGCACCAGTTGCCATGAACAAATTATGATTAAAAAAAAAGGACACATAGCTGGGGCAGGGAAAAACTCAAAGCACGACGGTGATAGTTTTTAGAGAAGGAAAGCTTGCAAGCGGCAGGAATAAAATATTTTAAATTCAAAAAGAATAAATATTTTTAAAGCAGGAATATGAGCCACAAAAGAATTTCTCTTCTCGATGCAACATACCTTTTCTTATAATGAACAAACTATATTGGTAACAACAAAAGCAGCAACAACTAGCCGACCTTTTTTTTTATTATATCTATTATTAATTTTATTTTATTTTTGCATACTGGGAATTTTAGTACCTACTGCAAACTATTATTTATTTTTGCATACTGGGAATTTTAGTACCTACTGCAAACTATTATTTATTTATGTATCTGCATATTTTGAAATTGAAGTACCTACTGCAAACGAATATCTCTTTCATTTTCAGGGTAGGATATTTTTGAGGCATAGTTTCT
This sequence comes from Platycheirus albimanus, assembly GCA_916050605.2. Classification (NCBI taxonomy): domain Eukaryota; kingdom Metazoa; phylum Arthropoda; class Insecta; order Diptera; family Syrphidae; genus Platycheirus; species Platycheirus albimanus. The sequence continues at coordinate 341,748,231 of OU696696.1, forward strand.
AATGCAATACGATTTTATATATTTACAGAAAAGAGCGAATAAAAAAAGATGGACAACCAGCAGGAGAAAAATCACCAATATGTATTGGATGCTGGTGTATTTTCAGTGAGCAGGATGCTTGCCTTTGTGAAATCTCCAGATTTTGGAATTTGTACAATGGCAGCAGCGCAGGTCAGGCTTGAGGCCTTACAAGAAGCCTGGTCGCAGGTCAAGAACAGCGAGAGCAGGATTGCGTTGGCTGACGATATGTTGCTCAACGTAGAGATGCAGCGCAGGATTGCTGGAGCGGAAGAAAATTACTTTGCTGCCCACGCAGTATTGCAGGAAAAAATACAAAATGGCACCAACAACGAGCATCGCAGGTAGAGCAGAACAGGCATTGAGCGGAGCGATGGGAAGGAAACTTGAGCAGCCGTTGTCACAACTTCAGACACGGCCGAATTCAAGCTGGTATATGAGGACATGCGAGCAGCTGGCAGTAATGCCCGAAGAGCAGGAGCACCAGGTGACAAGAGGCTGTTGCCTTGCCACTCGCAAATTTCTGAATCATCCAATGTGACGTTGTCCAGAGTTTGCAGTACTGAGCATTCGTGCTAAGCGGGATCTCGTGAAGGAAAAGGCACTTTGCCCCAATTGTCTTAAGACGTGCCATGATCCAAAGAACTGCTTCCAAGGGCAGTGCTGTTGATGCCCCGGGAACCAAATGCACAATAGTGCTATGAAAGAGATTGGGAAGGGTGCAGAAACTGTTTTATATGCGCAGGAAAAGTGAAAGAAGAGAAGGAGCCAGACAAGCGAAAATAAGGAAAAGGCAGATTGACTAATTGTGCTTCCCAGGAAACGCCCTCGGTTGGAGAAGGGCAAGACGGAAGAAGTAGCAGGAACAGCAGGAAGAGAGAAATCAGGAAGTGATTTGGAAGGGGTGATGTCCTGGGGGATTTTAAGAGAGCTAGGCGTTTGCCTTCTAAAAACAAAAATAATTGTGTGATTAAAATTTATTTCGTCTTTTTATGCTTTTTAATTATGACTAGCTTTCACCCGCGGCTTCGCTCGCGTCAAAAACAGTGTCTATAAGGGTTCGCCTTCGCCATAGTAATCTTTATTTTTAAAAATAAAGTTTACTGCTGGATCGCACCAACTTGCTCTAATAAGACATTGGTCGTGGCTTGAGATTTTGAAAAAAAAAAAAATATTTTTCGAAACTCTTATTCTTTGGATGAATTTCAATGTAAAATTACCAAAATATGTGGAGTGGTTTCTTAGAAATAAAGTATGTTTGTTTTGGAGAACATTTTTTGAAATCAAAATTAAATAGCCCAATTCATAGGTATTGTGCATTTAACATTATAACTACTTATCATTATTGATAGAGTTAATGATCTGTTTTCAAAATACTAACTTATCAAGAGAAATGTTTTTGAAAAAACAGCAAAATATTTATTAAAAATATATAGGAATGTAGTAATCATAGTAATATAGGAATGTGGTAATTAATTGAGCAACTTTAACCTTTATACATTATGTGTACATTTTCGACAGAATCGTTTAAACCGTCTTCAAAAAAGCCGAAAGCAAAAACAAAAATATCCTATAATGGAAGGTACCGCTCTTAGCAATTCTTAGTAACTTTGTTTCCAGCCATTTGATAGATCATACAGTCCGGTCATACCTAAAAAGCTAATCTAATCAAAATCATTTGAGTCATCTTCGAGAAACATGAGCTTTAACATAACTATAATATTGCAGGTACCGTTAGTTTTTGAGCTGCAAAAAAAAAATCAATTTCCCTTTTGTACGATATCTAAAAAACTCGATAAACCTAGTTTGAAAGAATTAGGCACACCCATTTGAGCTTTTGTAGGTGTCTTTAGGTACAAACATAGTCAGACGGAAAGGCAAACAAATAAAACAGACAGACGGACAGATTTTTTTGACCAACTTTTTTGGTAGCTGGACGTGAAAAAGCGCACAAACGCACATCCGCACAGACAGACCCACGGACGGTATAAGGCAAAAGGCTTCTCTATCACGTTATGTCATGTTTGATTAAAACCTCGATTTTTTTTCTGCACGAAACCAATACTTGCCCTATAGAGCAAGACAATCCACTATTATTACAGATAATTTACTTACTGTATGTATGTACGCTATGTTCAAATCGATCTGCAAACTTAAGGCGTGGCACACGCCTTTTTTATTACGCCAGCAGTTATTGAACATGGGCCACGCAAAATTAATGTTATTGAGTTTTTTTCTGACTGCTAAAGAAGATTTTTGTGTCTGAAACTGGAACAGTGGCTGGCTACGGGAGGCGAACGCATACACATACAAAAATATAGGGAATAGGGTACCCAACAGTTCGTTGAAAACGTACTGTAGCTCTCGCTTATGTTTTTATTTTATTTTGAAATATTAAAAATCAAATAAATTTTTTAGAAATAAATTCCAATAAATACTACGAATAAATATTGCTTTACTGTAGAAAAACCCTTATAAATGGACTACAAAAATTTCTACATGACGTTTTTAATTTTTTTTTTTCTTCTAAACCATCTACATTATGGTCCCTTTCATTTAAAAGAATATATATAAAAATCCACCCATCCTAACTCTAGAAATAAGGTCACACACAAAAATTAAATTGATTTTTATATATATAGACTAGCTTTAAAGCACCCGCTTCGCAGGGTGCGAAATAACTACAAACAAATCAGTATAGCTTTTTATGTATGATCATATGGCTGGAAAAGAAATTACCAACAATAGCTAAGAACGGTACCGCCTATAGGAATAGTGAAAACGGCTTAAATGATTCTTTCGAAATCAAAAACCTATTATATACATAGATTTAGGTAGTTCAATTTGTGATGCATACCAATATTTTTATTTATGTTTTTTTTTTGTATTTTTGAAAGCATTTCTTAAAACTTTTTTTGATAATTTAATAATTTTAAAAAAGTTCTTTTTTTTTCAAAATGATAAGTAGCTATACGAATATGCTTAATTCCTATGACTTGGTGTAGATATTTGATTTTTTTTTTTAATTTCTAAAAACAACGATAAAATAGTATTGTACACTGTGGCGTATGCGTACTATAATACTTGTCCGAAGGGCAGAACAACGTTTGCAGTTAGGGGTTAGGCTACAAAATACAAACTGCCGTAAAGCAATTATTTGTGTATTATAATAGAACATAATGTAAGTTCTTACGAAATAATAATTTTTTTTTTCGTCCATAGGTCTTTATTTATATTCTTTCTTCGTTTGATTTTTTTTTTTTTTTTTAATAATAAAAATTCTTTTGGAACATTTTTTTAACAATTTTGTTTTTTCACTTCCTCTTATGTAGTACATTTAGTTTACAAAATATTTCGTTCTGATGAAAAAAAAACGAATTACATATTTAGACGCATCAAAAATCATCATCTTAAAGGAATGCACATGCACAATGGCGTCCAAACACGCATTGGAAGAAGCTCGTTTGATCGAACCTTAAAAGGTCTCCGCAATTATTTGAGAATTTTTGGTGGCGTTATTATTTTACTATCCGGCGATTTCCGCCAAACACTGCCAGTCATTCCAAGCTCGACTCTTGTTGATGAAATAAAAGCTTGCCTCAAATCATCAAATCTGGGTGCTTTGCTTTGCTAACCACAAAAAGCGAGCGAGCAATTTTGGTGGCTTAAGCTTTATAATTCAGAATCAAATCGTTTCTGTACACTGCATTCATTTAAATCTATTGACTCAACAAACGAAGTTGAAGCCACTTATTATCTAACTGAATTTTTAAACTCCTTGGATGTTCCTGGTTTACCACCGCACAATTTACAACTGAAGGCGGGCTCGGTAGTCATCATGCTTCGATATCTAAACCAACCAAAACTATTCAATGGAACGCGATTGGTGATAAGAAAACTGATGAGTAATGTGCTTCACGCGACGACACTCAAAGGAACATTCAAATATTAGTTAATTCTTGTTGCGAGGATTCCAATTGTCCCAACGAATATGTCCCTTGAGTTTAAACAAATTCAGTTCCCAATTAGTATTGCCTTTGCCATAACTATTAACAAATCACAATTCCAATATTTGACTATATATGGCCTTAACTTAGAAAATCCATGATTGTCTCATGGTCAGTCTCAGTATTGAACGTGGTATTTTCACTTGTCGGCAAATCATCTGCTTTATTTGTTCTTGTGCCTGATAAGAAAGCAAAAAAATGTTGTATATCAAACTAATATATAATTAAAAAATTATTGAATTTAAATTTAACTTAAATTTTAATAAATTTTACTCAAGAGCTTTTTGATATACAATATTTTTCGTTTTTCCATCGGTCAAAATTATTAAGGCAGATAGTTTGCCTACACGTGAACATGCAACATACAGTTGCCCATGCACAAATATTGGAACCTCTAAATTGATACCGCATATTTCTTAAGATTGGCCCTGTGCCTTATTAATCGTTATGGCAAAAGCAAGTCGTATCGGAAACTGAAGACGTTTGAAATCGAAGGATAAATCTGGTGGAATCATTGGAATCCTCGGAATCAAAACAACCTCACCTTTGTATTTCCCTTTTAAAATTGTTGCTTCGATCACATTGTTCAACAACTTTTTTACTGAAAGTCTGGTACCATTGCAAAGTCGAGGTTGATTAATATTGCGTAGCATTATTATCGGCGCGCCGACTTTCAATGGTAGATAATGTGGTGGTAACCCAGGTAAATCAAGAGAATTCAAAAATTCAGTAGGATAATTCACCGCATCATCTTGATTCATAGCTGTGTCGATTGATTTATATGCAAAAAATTGAGTTGGTATTTTATTCAAAATTTCAATGATATCAATAACGTCTTTATTTTTTCCAGCCAAAATTGCTCGGTCACTCAACCAATCATGATTATTGAATTGTTGTTCTATATTTGGGAACACACTTTCAATCAATTCTTGTCTTGATTGAGCAATTCGACAAAAATTGGTTGGTATAGTAATTAAGCCAGTTGAGTTATCAACTTGCAATTTACCATTTCCAATATCCAACAACTGTTTTGAAAATTCAACTGATGTTGGATCATATTGTAACTGAACGCGCACATTTATTGTAAGGGCGAGTTTTTTCACATGCCTCCACAAATAGGATGATTTCAAACATGCATTCAATATAACAATATTAAGGCACCACCGAAAATCCGTTGATTCCCACGAAGGTATTGCAACGTTCCATTATACCACATTTCTGTAAAATTTTTGCCATGTCTGAGTTCTTAGAAATTTTACATGTAGGTGTTTCAGTAGCATGCATGTTCAATGGCAGCTTAAGTGCAGAATATGCTGTTCGTCCACCTTCCAGTAAAGTTTCTGCAAATCCGGAAGAAGCGAGTGCTAATGCAATTTGGGTTACTGATCGTATGGTCGCTAGAAGTAATAAAATGAGACATATTTTTCCAGCTCCACCAGTAGTCCAATCGACAGGTACTTTTAGGTGGAAAAATGTCAAAAGTTAATGAAACTTGGGGATTTTGTTCAGGGATAGTAAACTAACATTTTGCTAAGTTTTGGACTCAATAACTTTTTTTATGGCAAAAAACATATTTGATTTTTTTTTTGTAGAGCATAAAATTTCCTACGATTTTATTAAGACAAACATCTTTGTATGTCAATTTGTTACCGAGATATGGCGCTTCAAAAAACAAGTATTTTTTCAAAATTTGCCAAAAAATGCAAACAAATGAAGAATTCGGCTTAATTTTTCGGAAATACCCAAATAATCATGAATTTTTTGTTTGTATTATGGTTCCTCGTTAAAATCACCAACTTTCTTAGAGCGTTTAATTTCAATGGTTCAAAAATTGTTGTAGGTCAATTCTTTACGAAGAAATGGAAAAAGAGGAGGGAGGTGGAAATGCAAAATGTTCGACCTTGCTCCGGTCTGAGAAAATCCAAAATTTGAGGCGGGGTAAAACGAAATAATTTTTTTTCTTTTTACGAATGCATAACTTGCCTTATAGATAGCAACCGTTTTTCTTCAAACTGCTATACACCAAGTTTGAAGAAAATCCGTCAGGCCGTTTAGGCTGTAGCTGGAAGTGAAAAAGGGCACAGATGCACATCCGCACACCCGCACAGACAGACCAACGGACGGTATGGCGAAAACCACTTTTTTGGGCTTCTCTATCTTCGTAATGTCATGTTTGATAAAAACCTCCATAGAATTGGTATATTGTATTTGGTGTGGAGTTTGTAACATAGAGAAATAATACTGTTAGATATAGAAAAGTATATACATATGTATATTCTGACTCAGAATCAAAAGCCTAGTCGATTTAGCCATGTCCGTCCGTCCGTCCCTTTGTCTGTCCGTCTGTCCGTAGGTATACTCTCTACAGGTCGCAATTTTTGAGCTAGAAAGCTGAAGTTTTGGTAAGGCTAAGTTCTTGAACTGGTAAAATCCGTCATTTTTATTCAAAATCTAACTTTTAAAAATGTATATTTTGTCTCGTTCTGTTCAAATCGATCTGCAAGCTTAAATTTGAATGTCACTGAGCTCATAGTAATTGCCCTGGCAGTAAAAAGTCTCAACTTAAAGCGAGGCACACCGCACACGCCTTTTTTATTACGCCAACAGTTATTGAACATGGGCCGCACAAAATTAATGTTATTGATTCTTTTCTGTCTGCTTAAGAAGAATTGCGTTGCTGAAACTGGAACAGCGGCTGGCTGCGGGAGGCGAACGCATACACATACAAAAATATAGGAAATAGGGTATCCAACAGTTTGTTGAAAACGTACTGTAGCTCTCGCATATATTTTTTTTTTATTTTTAAATATTAAAAATCAAATAAATTTTATTGAACAAAATTCCAATAAATACTACGAATAAATATTACTTGACAGTGGAACAAATCTTATAAATGGGCTACAAAAAATTAATTTTTTAATTTTTTTTCTTAAAAATGCTTTTAAAAATACAAAAAAATATTTTTCAAAAATATTGGTATGCAATACAAATTGAACTACCTACAGCTATACGTGTGTGAAATTTCGAAAGAATCGGTTGAGTCGTTTTCGAGATAGTCGAAAACAAAAAAAACGGTCCTATGGAAAGTACCGTTCTTAGCCATTTTTTAAAACTTTTTTTTAGCCATATGATTGGTCGTACGTAAAAAGCAACACCGATTTTTTTAAATCGAAATCGTTAGAGCCGTTTTTGAGAAAAATAAGCTTTAACGTAACGGTTGTATGGCAGCGGCAGGTACCGTTATTTTTGGAGCTAAAAAAAAAATTTCAATTTCCCCTCTGTACAATACCTAAAAAAGTCTATGTACCAAGTTTGAAGCAATTCGGCCCACCCGCTTGGGCTGTAGGTCTCTATACATACAGACAGACAGACAGACAGACAGACAGACAGACAGACAGACAGACAGACAGACAGACAGACAGACAGACAGACAGACATACAGACGGACAGAATTTTTGAGACCATCTTTTTTCGTCTTCGCTATCATCGTAATGTCATGTTTGATTGTTATCAAAACTTTTTTTTTCGACGAATGCATAACTTGCCTTATAGTACCTATAATCGCAAGTAAAAATATAGGGAATAGCGTATCCAACAGTTCGTTGAAAACGTACTCTAGCTCCCCTTATGTTTTATTTTTTTTTTATTTTGAAATATTAAAAATCAAATAAATTTTATTGATATAAATTCCAATAAATACTACGAATAAATATTCATTTACAGTGGAACAAATCTTATAAACGGGCTACAAAAAAATCAGCTTGACGGTTTTAACATTTTTTTTTCGTCTAAACCATCTACATTATGGTCCCTTTCAGTTAAAAGAATATATATAAAAATCCACCCATCCTAACTCTAGAAATAATTTCACACACAAAAATTAAATTGATTTTTATATAATATAGATATGTATGTATGAACATATATATTAATTTTTTGATTTGAAGTCAAATAAACGTTAAATACAAAAACAAAGTATGTGCATACATATTAATGTCGATTTTGGTTTATCGTTTTGTATTTTAAATTTGTGAATGCTATAGATTTCATTTATATGAAGTACCACATACGTACATACGTATATATGTACATATGTATGTAGGTATTCCAAAAATATTTACTTTGAAAAGCTTTTCCAAGGAAACATTTTTTGATAGGAAAAGATGGTAGAAGATGGTAGAAGATGGTAGATGGAACATGGTAGATGGTAGAAGATGGTAGACGGTAGAAGATGGAAGACGGAAGAAGATGGTAGACGGTAGGAGATGGTAGATGATAGAAGGTGGTATATGGTGAATGGTAGAAGATAGTAGATGTTGAAATATGGTAGAAGATGGTAGAAGATAGTTAGCAGAAAAAGATTCTAGATGGTAGAAGATTCAAGATGTTAGAAAATGGTTGATGGAAAAAGATGGTTGATGGAAGAAGGTGGTAAATGGTAGAAGATGTAGATGGTAGAAGATGGTAGAAGACGGTAGATGGTAGAAGATGGCTAATTGTAAATGATGGTAGATGGGAATAAATGGTAGTAGACGGTAGATGGTAGAAGATGGTAGATGGTGAAAGATGGTAGAAGATGGTAGAAGATAGTTAGTAGTATAAGATGGTAGTTTTTAGAAGATGGTAGATGGTAAAAGGTGATAGAAGATGGTAGAAGATAGTTATCAGAAAAAGATGGTAGTTGGTAGAAGGTGGTAAATGGTTGACGATGGTAGAAGATGGTAGAAGACGATAATTTTGCATGATAACCAACCCTCAACCTCCCAACCACCACTGCAACGACCCAACCAAACACCCACAATTTTTGATGAAATGGGCTAAAAGAAAAAAAGTTGTACATTTCAAAATAAAGATTCATAATGATTCAAATTTTTGGAAACTATGAAAATCTTAATTGTTCAATTACATTTTTTTAATAAAATTAAATTAAAATTACATTTTTATAAGATCAATATATTTGCCGTAATGTCAAAAACTTAAGAGCATTAATTGTAAAATGTTAAAATGAAATCACGGCAAAAAGCAAAATAATAATTGTCAACGTTACTACTACACTTGATGCATAAACAATAATGATGGCCGAAAACTATGTAGGGAGTGAGAGAAGTCTTATTGTATGACAGAAACAGGAGACCGGCTTCGTTCTCATCCCTACTCCGTGCTGTTTACTGGGTCAGAAGTGACACCTGTAGACATCTGACGGGGATAACTAATTAAATGACGATTGATCAGTTATCGACCGGAGATGAAAAATGATTAAATTACCAAAATGGCTATTAAAAAAAAAGGTTGATCGTAGAAGGGTGAACATTTAGGATTGTATGTATTTTTGTATGTTGTATCATAAAAAAATAAAAACTAAAAATTTTGTCTAAAATATAATAAAAAAAATTTAGGGGTGGACTACCCTTAACATTTAGGGGGATGAAAAATAGATGATGCCGATTCTCAGACCTACTCAATATGCTCACAAAATTTCATGAGAATTGGTCAAGCCGTTTCGGAGGAGTATGGGAACAAAAATTGTTACACGAGAATTTTATATTGAGTTTTTGACGCGTTAAACTCCATACGGCGAAAAGTGTTAAATAAACGGTACTTTCCTTTTCGACATGTAAATCACTTTTGCTATACACCAATTGCGCCAAAAAATGCAATTTTTGATAATTTAACTGATTTTAATTTACTAGAAGTGTAGCCCGCTATTTTACACCCGTGTGTAGCTGAGACGTTTATAAACAGTATAACAAAAAATTCAGTATTTTTAAAATTCTTTATTAAAAAAAGGCGGTACGGAGTTCGCCGGGTCAGCTAGTCTTTATCTAAATGCCTACAATGAATTTTCAGCCCTGTCCAAACTGCTCTACGATGCTTACATTAACCAAATGCAGTATGATCTTATCTCCGATCCTAGGCGTTCTTGGCAATTCATCAACTTTAAAAAAAAATCGTATGGGTGTCCTACAACATTAAAATACTTAGATCTTTCTTCAAATGATTCTAAAATAGTAACTAACCTCATTGCAATTTTTTTTAGCTTGGCTTTATCCGATAATAATTTTGAACCTAATGTAACCTACTTTACTTTCTTGAATAACTGTAATCATTGCATATATAAATTAAAGTATTCTCACTTGAGGTGCGCCATCTATCGACGAAAAACTAAGCTCAAGAATACCATGGGAAGCAACAACAACAATTTCCACCATTTAAATGGTTGTTGTTGCTTCCCATGGTATTCCAGAGCTTAGTTTTTCGTCGATAGATGGCGCACCCCAGGTGATAGTACTATTGTTTGTATATACAATGCTGTAATCAAACATCACTGGTATCAAATTAACATTAATGTTGATGATGTCTTCCAAAAGATCAGTAAACTTAAGTATGATTTTTCAACTGGTCCTGATGGCTTGCCAGCAATTATCTTAAAGAAATGTGTATCAAATTTAGCTCAGCCTCTTACTACACTTTTCCAAAAATCTCTAATATCTAATTATAGGCCAATCGCCAAACTATCTTGCATTCCAAAACTTTTCGAAAGTATTGTCTTCGATAATGTTTACTTTCATTGCAAGCCCCTATTTTCAACTAAACAACACGGATTCTTTAAAGGTACTGCCAACTTAACGGAATAGAAAACAAAAACGAAGTCGACGTCATTGCTACTGACTTTAACAAAGCTTTTGACAAAATCTCACACAAGATTATATCGTTCAAACTAAAGGCTCTTGGTTTCCCTCCTATTTTTATACAGTGGATGGAATCATACATATTAGATCGTAGATACCGGGTTTTATTCAGATCTTCAATATCTGATCCGTTTATTGCTAAATCGGGTGTTCCTCAAGGGAGGCATTTGGGCCCTATCATTTTTATTCTGTCTATTAATGACGCAGAATTTGTGATAGAGCACTCCGAACTTTCTGCGTACGCTATGATGACATGAACATTTTCAGAACGATTTCCACACCCCATGATACTTAACTTCTGCAGGAGGATCTGAACAACTTTGGTAACTAGTGTCAAAAGAACAACTCAGAACTTAATGTGGGCAAATGTCAATCGATCACTTATTCCCGCAAACGTTTCCGTTTAAAACCGCTAGACTACTTTATCAACTACGCTCTTGTTTCCCTCTTGTTTCCTGAGTAACGACCATTCGAGATTTATGTGTTATTTGTGATACTGAACTCAACTTTAGATCCCATTATGATAACATAATAAACTCTTGGTTTCGTTAAACAGTGGTTCAAATAGTTTTCGGATCCCTACGTTTCGAAATCTCTTTATACTACCTTTGTCCGACCTTTGCTCGAATATACTAGCCAAGTATGGTCCCCTTATCACATGACCCATATTAACATATTAAAAGAATTGAAGGAGTACAACGTAGATTCCTCCGTTTTGCTCTAAGGAGACTTCTCTGGGTTGACACCTACAACCTACCACCATATCATGATCGGTTGCGGCTGATTAATTTACAATCACTTGAAAAACGTCGTGAAGTAGCTGCCGTTATTTTCGTGCATCAAGTTCTATCTGGCGAAGCAGATTCTTCTGTCCTACTTGAGTTAATGAATATTAACATCAACTCCCGTTCTCTACGATCAGTACCCCAATTCCATCTAGAATCACACAGAACTGATTATGGCAGGAATTAACCTGTGACAAGAATGTTGCAGGAGGTAAATTCTAATTCTATTATTTTTGATTTTCATCATAGCAAGATTACACAAAGGAAGCTCATGTATCTATAGTTCCCTACTAAACTAACAAGAGAGAAACTGAAACTTCTTTTATTTATTTTATACTAGCCTTTACCCGCGGCTTCGCTCGCGTTTCAACCGATCAAGAAGTAGACTGTAGCTTGAGGAGTATAGTCTATCGTAATCTAGCTTCTTCTTCTTTTATAGCTTTATAATCTAATACCTACATTTAACCGTGATTAAAAGTAGTCAATATTCTATTTGAGACTATAATCTATCTCTGTGCTAAATTTCATTCAGATGAGTTCAGCCATTCTTGTGTAATTTCAAAAACTAAAAGAAATCTATCCCACGGGAACCGCATACATTTTACCGGGATAAAAAGTAGAAAATATGCTATTCCAGACTATAATCTATCTCTGTGCTAAATTTCATTCAGATCCGTTTAGCCATTCAGGTGTGATTTCAAAAATCAAAACAAATCAATCCCACGGGAACCATAAATTTAACCGGGATAAAAAGTAGCTAATATGGTATTCCAAACTATAATCTAGCTCTGTGCTAAATTTCATCCAGATCCGTTCAGGCATTTTGGCGTGATTGGAAAAATTAAAACAAATCTATCCCAACGGGAACCATACATTTTACAGGGATAGAAAGTAGCCAATATGCTATTCCAGACTATAATCTATCTCTGTGCTAAATTTCATTCAGATGAGTTCAGCCATTCTGGTGTGATTTCAAAAATTAAAACAAATCTATCCCAAAGGAACCATACATTTTACCGGGATAAAAAGAAGCCAATGTGCTATTCCAGACTATAATCTATCTCTGTGCTAAATTTCATTCAGATGAGTTCAGCCATTCTGGTGTAATTTCAAAAATTAAAAAAATCTATCCTACGGGAACCATACATTTTACCGGGATAAAAAATAGCCAATATGCTATTCCAGACTATAATCTATCTCTGTGCTAAATTTCATTCAGATGAGTTCAACCATTCTTGTGTAATTTCAAAAACTAAAACAAATCTATCAAACGGGAACCATACATTTTACCGGGATAAAAAGTATCCAATATGCTATTCCAGACTATAATCTATCTCTGTGCTAAATTTCATTCAGATCCGTTCATCCATTCTGGTGTGATTTCAAAAATTAAAACAAATCTATCCCAAAGGAACCATACATTTTACCGGGATAATATTCATATTCATATATTTATTCGCATAGATTTATACCATAAGATACAATATCTTTTAAGGCAGTATAAACTTAATTGATTAGTTTACATAATGTGTTCTAAGTTACAACAAAAAAAAAAAAACAAATGAATTCCAATGAAAGAAATAACAATTTTTGAATACTAAAAATAAAATAAAAAAAGAAGCAAAAGAGATTAATAATAGATTCATATTAGTTATTGAAAAAAAAAAACAGTAATAATTAAATTAAAAAGGAGCCAATGTGCTATTCCAGACTATAATCTATCTCTGTGCTAAATATCATTCAGATGAGTTCAACCATTTTTGTGTAATTTCAAAAACTAAAACAAATCTATCAAACGGGAACCATACATTTTACCGGGATAAAAAGTAGCCAATATGCTATTCCAGACTATAATCTATCTCTGTGCTAAATTTCATTCAGATCCGTTTAGCCATTCTGGTTTGATTTCAAAAATTAAAACAAATCTATCCCACGGGAACCATACATTTTACAGGGATAGAAAGTAGCCAATATGCTATTCCAGACTATAATCTATCTCTGTGCTAAATTTCATTCAGATGAGTTCAACCATTCTTGTGTAATTTCTAAAACTAAAACAAATCTATCAAACGGGAACCATACATTTTACCATGATAAAAGTATCCAATATGCTATTCCAGACTATAATCTATATCTGTGCTAAATTTCATTCAGATCCGTTCATCCATTCTGGTGTGATTTCAAAAATTAAAACAAATCTATCCCAAAGGAACCATACATTTTACCGGGATAAAAAGTAGCCAATGTGCTATTCCAGACTATAATCTATCTCTGTGCTAAATTTCATTCAGATGAGTTCAGCCATTCTAGTGTGATTTCAAAAATTAAAACAAATCTATCCCAAAGGAACCATACATTTTACCGGGATAAAAAGAAGCCAATGTGCTATTCCAGACTATAATCTATCTCTGTGCTAAATTTCATTCAGATGAGTTCAGCCATTCTGGTGTAATTTCAAAAATTAAAAAAATCTATCCTACGGGAACCATACATTTTACCGGGATAAAAAATAGCCAATATGCTATTCCAGACTATAATCTATCTCTGTGCTAAATTTCATTCAGATGAGTTCAGCCATTCTTGTGTAATTTCAAAAACTAAAACAAATATATCCCACTGGAACCATACATTTTACGGGGATAAAAAGTAGCCAATATGCTATTCCAGACTATAATCTATCTCTGTGCTAAATTTCATTCAGATCCGTTCATCCATTCTGGTGTAATTTCAAAAATTAAAACAAATCTATCCCACGGGAACCATACATTTTACCGGGATAAAAAATAGCCTATCTGCTATTCCAGACTATAAGCTATCTCTGTGCACCAAATTTTATCCAGATCCGTTTAGCCGTTCTGGCGTTAGTTAGCAACAAACATCCAAACATCGTAACTTTCACATTTATAATATTAGTAGGATTAACAAATGCCTTAGCATGCTTATGTATAATTATTTATTTATTTAAATAAATTTTAATTTAATTTTATTTTTCTCTTATCTTTTATGCTATTCGCACGAATGTTTTTATTTTCGACTTTTTATCTTTTTGCAGTTCTTGTATTTTATCTTACATTTTTACTGCTTGCATTAAGCAGAACTTACGTTCTTTCTTTTTACTTGCGATTATAGGTACTATAAGGCAAGTTATGGATTCGTGCAGAAAAACAAATTTTGAGATAACAATCACACATAACATTACGATGATGGCGAAGTCGAAAAAAGTGGGTCTGGGAATTCCGTCCGCCTGTCTGTCTATCTGTCTGTCTGTCTGTATGTCTGTTCGCGCCTCTAGAGCCTGAACGGATAGGCCGATTTGCTTCAAATCCGGTATTTAGGATTTATTTGGCCATCCCTCGTAACAAAATTTTTAGTTTTGCTCTAGACCCAAAAATAACGGCACCTGCCATACAATCGTACAGAAAAAAATTGATTTTCTCAAAAACGGCTTTAACGATTTTGATAAAACTTTCAGAATGCTATTTTTTTAAGACAATCTATCTTTTGGTTAGAAAGAAAATCTGGTGACTCAAAACTATTTGACGATTTAAACTCACTTGGACTACACCAATTTAACGATGTTTCTAATTGCAATGGAAGAATTTTGGATCTAATTTTCGCAAGCTGTGATGAAGATATTGTTGTGGAAAAATCAACAGATCCTTTAGTAATTGAAGATAACCATCATCCATCTTTATCTTTTTCTCTTTCTTTTGATTTAATATTTACTTCTGACCTTAATGCAAACTTTTACACTTTTAATTTTAAAAAGACAGATTTTAACAAATTAAATATGCCGCTGTCTCAAGTATTTGTTTAACTGTGAACACTATGGTCTTTGAATTTTATAATGTCTTGTTTGATTGCTTTTTAAAATGTGTACCTCTAACTTCTGTAAAATCGAGATCATCAGTTCGAGATTGGTATGATAGTGAAATTAAAAGCCTTAAGAACCTCAAAAACAAGTTTTGGTCAGTTTATAAATTATCTCGAAGTGAAGCCGACTTTGAGAACTTTTGCCGTGCTCGTGAAAATTTCAATAGATCTTCAAGTTTAAAATATATGAATTATCTGCAGAAGGTACAAAGAGATCTTAAAATGAATCCAAAATATTTTTGGAACTTTATAAATAGTAAAAGGAAGTCTTGTCCATATCCGTCTGTTCTTAAGTCAAACGATATATCTAGTCATGACCCTCGTGTTATTACACAATTGCTTGCAGACTTTTTTCAAAATGCCTTTAACTGTGATACTAAGATCTGTGATACTTTAAACTGTGATACTTCGAGCTGTGATATACTTGACGAAAATAGCCAAAATGTTGGCTTTTTGAAATCATTCTCTTACTTGACTGATATAAACATCAATATTAATTCTGATAACATTGCTAAGTTCATATCTAATCTTGACGAGAATTGTAAACCAGGTCCGGATGGTATACCTTCTATTATTTTAAAAAAATGCGCAAATAATTTGCTTTTACCCTTATCCACTCTCTTTAATTGTTCTCTGTTTTCTTGTCAATTTCCGTGTATTTGGAAAAAATCCTTCATCTATCCTTCCCTTTACATAAAAAAGGTTAAAAGACGAAATTCAAAACTATAGGCCTATAGCCAAACTATCGGTTATTCCGAAGCTTTTTGAAGCTATTATTTGTGAATCTCTGTGTTTCTATGTCAAATCAGTCATTGTTCCGAATCAACATGGCTTTACAAAAGGTCGCTCTACTGTAACGTTTCTTATGGAGCGAACCGAATTTTGCATTGATGCATTTAAGAAAAAGAAAGTAATTGACTGCGTCATTACGGACTTTAATAAGGCATTTGATAAACTCTCCCATAAGATCTTGCTAAAAAGCTAAGAAATCTTGGTTTTAGCGACAATTTTGTTATGTGGGTTCAATCTTATTTATTAAACAGATCTTATGCAGTGTTGTTTAGCGATTGTCCATCAAATTATTTTACAGTTAACTCTGGAATACCGCAAGGTAGCCATTTAGGACCTCTACTTTTTATTTTATTTATTAATGACTTACCATCTATCTTGAGGTATTCTAAATGCCTCATTTACGCGGATGATGTTACAATTTTTAAAACTATTTCTACTATTAGTGATTGTGAAATGTTGCAATCCGACCTTAATTCGTTTTTTGACTGGTGTGTTCGTAACTGCTTGTCTCTTAATATAAATAAATGTAATTTTATGAGCCTCACAAGAAAACTTTTAGTAACTCCATTTTATTATTCGTTAAATGGAATTTCCCTATCACGTATGGAAAACGTAAATTAGATCGAAAGCTTGAATTTATTCAGCACATCAACTCCATATCAAATAAAGCCATTTCAATTCTAGGCTGGATTAAGAGAGAGTCACGGCAATTTTCAGATCCTTTTGTTACAAAACAGCTTTTTATAACATTTGTTCGTCCTATTCTTGAATATGCTTGCCAGGTTTGGTCACCCCATTACGAATGCCATATATTAAGGTTAGAACGTGTTCAAAAAAGATTTCTGCGATTTGCCTTGTTGGCAAAATCCTTACGAGCTTCCCGCATACATCAGTCGACTGAAACTAATTGATTTGCCATCCCTTGTGAATAGACGTTCTTATTTAAGTTTTGTTTTCGTCGTTAAATTAATAAATGGTAACATAGACTCTTTGTACCTTTTGTCTCGAATAAAGTTTTAAATTCCTCAAAGAAACTTACGGAATCTACCTAGCTGTATAAATGTCCCAAACTATCGTACTAATTATGAAGGATTTTCTCCCTTAAACAAAATGTTTGAATTATTTAATCTTCTCAAAAATAGATGTAATAACTTATTTGACCAATCGTTAAATTTTTCATCTAAATTTCAGTCAAAAGTGTATTCAATTATATAATTGTACTCTTATTATAGACATAAGTACTTATATCTGAAGCTAGTCTTTAGCTATGTAAATAAATAAATAAATAAATAAATAAAAAATATTTTTCAAAATTTGTCTTATAACGATACCTCTTATAGAACCAGTATTTTCAAATCAATTTTTCTCGTAAACCGTACATCTGATTTCAATAAAATTTTAGAAACAGAAAGTGATTCATAATTTTATTAATATGGTATTTCAAAATTTTCAAGAAAATTTTTTTTTTGATTTTTTATAATTTTTTCAAAAAAAATTTTGGTTTTCGAAATATGTTGGAAACGGGTATATTGATTTTTTTAACATTATTTTTTCAAATGTAAACTACGTATTGCCATATATACTACTCAAAACAAAATAGGTCCCATCCAAGATTTATTTTTAATTTTTACGGCTCGTTGTGATCCCATTTTCACAGAGTGTGAAAT
Organism: Platycheirus albimanus; assembly: GCA_916050605.2. NCBI lineage: Eukaryota > Metazoa > Arthropoda > Insecta > Diptera > Syrphidae > Platycheirus > Platycheirus albimanus. The sequence continues at coordinate 341,766,062 of OU696696.1, forward strand.
TTAAAAGTCCGTTTTGTGAGTAGATATAATAAAATTAACATTTTTCACTAAAGATTATGTAAACTCAATTTCTTAACTCTTAGCTGAAATTATTCCTAGAAAAAAAAAATGAAATTAACATTCATATTAAATTAAGAACCCTGTGGGCCCTATTTTGTTTTGAGTAGTCATTTACATACTCAAATAAAATTTAAGAATATTTTTTGGAAAAGTTTTTCAAAAATAAATTAAAAAAAAAAAACTGGTCGAACGATTTTCAATATTTTTTTTTTCCTAGATTGACATATAGCTTTGAAATTTTATTACATACTTAGTTTTTCCGAGAAACCTCTTAAACTAATTTAAAAAATAAAAGAATTTTCGATACGACCTCCAACCGTATTTGCTGTCGTGTTCGGTGTAAATGGACCCCAGCGTGAGCGTTATGTGGGGGGGAAAGTGGCGTGGGATAATTTAATTTAATCTAGCTTTTTGGTGCACCTTATAGCGATGACCTTTCCGTTCAGTGGTCTAGGAAATATTGTTGGCTATGATGTTAATCCGACATAAAATCTTGTCCGGAGGAAAATCAACTTAATATTTTTCGCACAACGATAACAACAAAAAAAAGCGACACTACATAAAAATTAAATTTAAAACTCCATAAACAATATGTGACGAGAATATCTCATAAACTCGAAATAAAACCTTGCTCATTTCAATTTAATTTAATTTGGTATTTCAATTTAATTAGCGTGGGTATCGTTGAAATAGAAGTCAGCAAACAGAGTCACCATACACCATCACAAAGTGTATTCAATAATTTAATATCCTCAAGTGCACACCTGCACATGCACACGTGCGTCGTCGCGTCGCCGCCATTGTCCTATAAATGCACACAACATTGAAATTGGCAAAGAATTAAGCATTATTTCGTTGTCCAGATGCTCTCTTGTATCTTGTTCGCATTTAAACCAAAAAAAAAATAAAATGCACGACTGGGTCGAACGTACTTGCTCTGTTGGTGCAATAGTACGATGAAAACAAACTTTTCGATCAATAAGAACAAATCATTTTTTTTAAAATTTGGTAAAACCTAAAAAATGTTGACTGAAACTGGAAAACCCGATATACGGGAGCTTATGCGGCCAAATTATTAAAATTGTTAAAACCAATTTCCGCTATTATCATGTGTAGCCAAAAACTAACAGTTCAGTTTTCTGTGAAATATTCTATATAATGTTACATTCAAAGTTTCATAAAAATCGGTGGAGCCTTTTTTGAGTAAATTAGAAAAACGAAAAAATTGGCCAAAATCTATTGGCTCTTTGTATAGGAGCCATCATTTAAAAAAAAGAGACTGAAAAAAATCAATGCTATCTGATAGGAAGCTGAAAGAAACTATACCAAACAAAGTTTGAGTGAATTCGATGCAAACGTTGACAACTTATGGCCATTTGAAAAAAAGACGTTAAGACCAGATCTCCGTTATAAGCATTTTTTGCCAAAAACTAAAAACGCAGTTTTCTTAAGAACACTAAAAGAATATACCACACAAAGTTTAATCAAATTCGTTAGAGCCATTTTTGAGCAAATTAGAAAAAAACTAAAAAAAGTTGGCTAAAACTGAACGGCTCGTTGTATAAGAGCCACCATTTGGAAAGGCTTCACTGAAAAATGTAGAAAGCCATCCTATAGAACACTACAAAGAACTATGCCAAACGAAGTTTGAGTCAATTCAATCAAGCCGTTGCGAACGTATGGCCATTTGAAAAAAAGTCGTTTAAACCTGATTTTCGTTACGACCATTTAAGCCAAAAACAAAAAACGCTATTTTATTTGAAATATTTTACGTAAGTCAAATTCTGAGTTTAATCAAAATCGTTAGAGCCGTTTTCGAGCAAATCCAAAATGAAAAAACCCGTTACTTAAAAGGTACCAGTTTGAGCCGGGCTAAAACAAAACAAAAAAAACCTCGACAATGGTTTTTCTTCAAACTGCTAGATACCAAGTTTAAAGAAAATCCGTCAAGCCGTTTAGGCTGTAGCATGACGTGAAAAAGCGCACATCCGCACATCCGTACAGACGCACAGACAGACCGACGGACGGTATGGCGAAAACCACTTTTTTGTAATGTAATGTTTGATTAAAACCTCGATTTTTTTTTTCTGCACGAAACCAATACTTGCCCTATAGAGCAAGTAAAAATTATTTTCAAAAGGACACACAGCATAGGGGTTTCTATACTTCAACCACAGGAGCACGTTATTGCTTTTGACCTATTTTCTAAAGGAAATATAATTCTTGTCTGCAAGCTCCGAAAAACCTCCTAAATAAACCTAAATGCTCGTGTCGTCGTAGTTGTCAGGTTGTGTTTCACTCCTCTTTACGAGTATATCCTCAAAATCCTCATCCCTGGTTGTTTCGCTTGTTAAAAGAGTTACTTCTCGGTAGCATGCCTGTAAAGCATCTATATGTAGAGTTCGGAAAAAACCAATAAATTGCCCATCTCTACAAAGCTATTCCAAGCAAGGACTATATAGAGTTTTGCAAAAGAAAGAAATTGAAAAACATAATAAAAAAACCATGAAGGCGAAGCATGAAAAACTAAAAGATAAAATCGCTAGAGTGAAAATGATCCTTTTCTGTTTTTTAAGACTCTAATGGTAAAAGTGTTCCTACAACTTTAGTTCTTGGGTTTGTATATTTGGGATGGCCGGCCTCCGAGCTATTTTAAAGGATTTCGGGTTTTCTTTTATTTAATTTGTTACTTTTGTGTGAAGTTTTAGTAGAGAGAAAATAAGCTTTTTCAAGGAACATATTGCTTTGGAGGATGAACAGAACAAAATAATGGCATACATACAACACAACGCCAACGGTAGCAAGTTACAATATAAATATCCTTTTTCGAAGAGCATTTTTGGACAGAGGGCAGGCATGCTAGTGAATACAGCAATTTGTGCAACTGAATGTGTTGACATCTTTGTGCATCTTTTTACAAGGGATTTATAGTTATGTTGGTAGCTATTCAGTTTTGTAGTTCAGAGAAGATTTGTTGAGGTATGAAATCTCGTATTTTGGGATAAAGTGAGTTTTTATTTAACAATATAAATATGTATACACAATTTTGACTTTCTATAAAAACATGCCAAATTTGTAAGATTATTTTATTATTAAACTTAAAAAGAAAACTTAACTAAATTGTGTGTCAAAGAGGATCAATGAAAACAACTAATTTTTTTTTTTTTTTTTTTTTTTTTTTTTTTATGTTGGCGCCACTGGAGCGTGGTACTCCAAGGCCTTGCTGAGAATGCCCCTCCAGCCGGCTCGATCTCTAGCCTGCTGTCTCCAATTTCGTACTCCAAGTTGACGGATGTCTCCCTCTACCTGGTCACTCCATCGAAGATGAGGTCTACCTTGGCTTCTGACTCCCTCGGGTTTGGTGTTGAAGACTTTACGAGCTGGAGCGTCGATGTCCATTCGCTCTACATGGCCCAGCTATCTTAGTCTTTGGATTCGAATTTTTCTGGCTAGGCTTATGTCGCTGTACAGCTCGTACAGTTCATTGTTATATCTTCTTCTCCAAACGTTGTTTTCGCGATTTACGCAGACAGGACCATAGATCGTACGCAGAACTTTTCTCTCGAAGACTCCAAGTGAATTTTCATCCGATTGGGATAGGGTCCATGCTTCTGCACCATATAGCAGGACCGGGATGATGAGTGTTTTGTACAGTGTCACCTTGGTTCCTCTCGATAGGGCTTTACTTCTCAATTGCTTACTCAGCCCAAAGAAACAGCGATTAGCAAGAGTTAGTCTGCGTTTGATTTCAGCGCTGATGTTGTTGCCTATGTTTACAGCAGTGCCCAGGTAGACAAATTCACTGACTACCTCGAAGTTATACCTATCAATGGTTACGTTCTGACCAAGTCGGTGGTGGGATTGGACTTTTGTTGATGAAAGCATATACTTCGTCTTGTCCTCGTTTATTTTCAGCCCCATTCTGCTTGCTGCTGATTCCATAGTAGTGAAAGCACCGGTTACTGCTCGCTTTTTTCTTCCTATCACGTCTATGTTGTCAGCAAACCCAAGTAATTGTGTCGATCTATTGAAAATGGTGCCTGATGTACTGGCATGGGTGCTCCGTATTACATTTTCAAGCACAATATTAAAACAGCTGCACGACAGTGCGTCACCTTGTCTTAGTCCTCTGGTGGTTTCGAAGGTTTCAGTAGAGTCTCTACCAACTTGGACGGTACAACGAGCATTCTCCAACGTCATCCTGATAAGGCGGATCAGTTTAGCAGGGATTCTAAAGTTAGACATGGCACGATACAGTTCAACTCTATTAACACTGTCGTAGGCGGCTTTAAAATCGACGAACAGGTGGTGGGTGTCGATGTTATACTCTTGGGTTTTCTCCAGGATCTGGCGTAATGTGAATATTTGGTCGGTGGTAGATTTTCCAGGTCTGAAGCCGCATTGGTAAGGACCTATCAGGTCGTCAGCAAACGGCTTGAGACGTTCACATAAAACGCTGGACAGGATCTTATAGGCGATGTTTAAAAGGCTTATGCCTCTATAGTTGGCGCAGAGGAGGCGGTCTCCTTTTTTGTGAATCGGGCAGATGGTACTGAGATTCCACTCATCGGGCATACTTTCCTCCGACCATATTTTGCAGATGAGTTGGTGTATGCTCCTGACCAGGTCATCTCCAGAGTGTTTAAAAAGCTCCGCTTGAAGGCCATCACATCCAGCTGCCTTATTCATCTTTAGTCTGGTGATGGCTACTTTGATTTCATTTTGGTCGGGCGGGTGTAGTTCGTGGTCGTCATCTAGATTAACTGGAACAAGTTGATCTTGGGCGGGATCTTGGCTGTCATCGCCATTTAGCAACCGGTTAAAGTAGTCTTTCCAGATATCTAACATCGCCTGCGTTCCCACTATGCTATTTCCATCCTGATCTTTGCAGGCCCAGGGCGGCTTGTGAAACCGGATGTAGACTGTTTCACCTTTTTATAGAAGTTTCGTACCTCTTTTCTGCAAAAACATCTCTGCATCTCCTCGACTTCGCGCTGCTGGTGTTCTTTTTTCTTTCTCCTGAGTAGACGTTTCTCAACTTTCCTTCGCTCAACATAGAGATTTCTGGATGCTCTAGTATCTCTCTGGAGCCACGACTTGTATGCCTCCGTTTTGGTTTTGTTTGCCTGAGTACATTCGGAGTCGAACCAGGGGTTTCTGGGGGGTGGATGTGAAAAGCCCAATACCTCTGACGCAGCACTTCTTATGGCTTGTTGACATAGCTGCCATTGGTCTTCCGGGTTCATGTCATCAGTCGAAGGATTTCTCGCAAGCTCAAGGGATACGCGGTCGGCATAGGCAGCGGCGGTCTCTTCCGATTGAAGACGACCAACATTGAATTTCCTAGGTGTAGTCGGTGTTCGCCTAAGAACTTCCATGGAGATCCGTACCCTTAGTTTTGCACCGACTAGGTAGTGGTCCGAATCGATGTTTGCTCCTCGGAATATACGGACATTCATAATGCTGGAGGAGTGTCCTCCATCAATCACAACATGGTCGATTTGGTTGCAGGTTCGACCATCTGGGGATCGCCATGTGCCCTTGTGGATGTCGGGACGTGGGAATCGCGTGCTGCTCAGCACTATGTTTTTTCCCGCTGCAAAATCGATGAGCCTGAGTCCGTTGTCGGAAGTGGTGTCGTGCAGGCTTTGTTTTCCGATCGTCATACCAAAGATGTCCTCTCTCCCAATTTTGGCATTGAAGTCTCCCAAAAGAATTTTAATGTCATGTTTTGGGCACTGCTCATATGTTTTGGCGAGGAGCTCGTAGAAACATTCTTTGGTAGCGTCGTCTTTCTCTTCTGTAGGGGCATGGGCGCTAATTAGGCTTATGTGGTGGAATTTGGCCTTAATGCGGATCGTTGTCACTCTCTCGCTGACTTCGCGAAAGCTCAAGACCTTTTGCCTAAGTCTTCCTCTGACAGCGAATCCGCACCCAAACAAGCGCGATCTCCCATCAAGGTGGCATTTCCCATAATAGAAATTACAGTCCTCCGTAATTCTCAGGCCCGGTCCATCCCATCGCATCTCCTGCAGGGCTGTTATATCAGCGTTGAGACTGGCGAGGGTCTCGGCTAGCTGCTCGGCTTTACGCGGCCTGTTTAGCGTACGCACATTCCACGTGCATATGCGTAAATCGTTGTCCGTTTTTCGTTTGCGGGGGGGGGTCGTCAACATTTTTGGTTCTTTCATCCGAGGCATTTTCTGCGGTTTTCATCACAATCGAGTTTTCCTTTCATGACCGGCTTGTGAGGTCTGTGCATGACATATAGATCTTTGTGGTGGTTGGATCTTCAGAGCGTATCTCTTTCTTCTTGCTCCTAGTTCCTGAGAAGATAACTCAGGTATCTTCAACCTATGGATCCGATGGATCCAACGTTCGTCGTTAGTTCACCTTTCGGCTATCCAAAAACTTGGTAAAACCTAAAAAAATTTGACTGAAACTGGAAAAACCGACGTTAAGAAACCTTCAATATTTAAAATTAAGTCTTTTGGGTGTTATAAATGATACAAATGTCCACTTATTGCCAAATTAATAATACTGTTAAAAGCAATTTCCACTATTATCATGTATAGCCAAAAACTAAAAATGCAGTTTTGTTTGAAGTATTCTATGTATGTTACATACAAAGTTTCATCGGGGAGCCTTTTTTGAGTAAATTAGAAAAAATGAAAAAATTGGCCAAAATCTAGTGGCTCTTTGTATAGGAGCCACCATTTAAAGAAGAGAAACTGAAAAAATGTCGATGCCATCTGATAGGAAGCTGTAAGGAACTATACCAAACAAAGTTTGTTTGAATTCCATACAACCGCTGACAACTTATGGCCATTTAAAAAAAAGACGTTAAGATCAGATTAAGAGCACATCCGCTCACCCGAACATCCGCACATCCGCACATACGCACATCCGCACAGACAGAACGACGGACCGGTATGGCGAAAACCACTTTTTTGGGCTTCTCTATCATCGTAATGTCATGTTTGATTAAAACCTCGATTTTTTTTCTGCACGAAACCAATACTTGCCCTATAGAGCAAGTAAAAAAAGCGTGTGCCAAACCCAAAGTTGAGACTTTTTATGGCCAAGGCACTTAAAATAAGGTTAGTGACATTCAATTTTAAGCTTGCACCTCGATTTGAACAAAAGAAGACATAACTTTTGAATTGTTAAAAATTTGATTTTGAATGAAAAAAACAATTATGGGTGCATTTAACAATTTTTGAACCACAACCTGCTAAGTGACCAAGGAAAACAAACTGAATTGTTCATCTTCTTATTTAAAAACTATGATCGATAGTTAGAAAACATTAAAACATCAATGATTATTATAATTTTGAACGAAAACGCCCCTTAAAAGTGGACGTATCCTGAAAATATGAACACAAATTAAGAGCACTAACTGATCTGTGGTCTTTAGTCAATTTTTAGCTTTATGTGTAAAACTACAGCTGAATCGAGTAGTTCTTTAACGAGCTTAGATGTATAGAGGTATTTTATCAAAAGCACGGACTTAAAAGTGGGTGTATTGAAAAAAAAAGTTGGCTGTTACGGGACGCCCGGCAGATGTGAAACTTATTCTTTTTTTTTTATTATAATTACAATTACAGATACTACTAATGTTATAAATGTGAAAGTAACGACATTTGGATGTTTGTTGCTCAATAACGCCAGAACGGCTAAACGGATCGGGACGAAATTTAGAGCAGAGCTAGATTTAGCATATAGGCTACTTTGTATCCCGGTAAAATGTATGGTTCCCGTGAGATAGAATTGTTTTAAATTTTGAAATCACACAAGAACGGGTAAATGGAGCTGGACGAAATTTGGCACAGAGCTAGATTATAGTGTGGAACAGCATATAGGTTACTTTTTATTTCGTTAAAATGTATGTAATAATAAAGCTCGGGCTAGACAAGTAGCTAGATTACGGGAGAAGACTCTTCAGGCTACAGGCTACTTCTACATCAGCTGAAACGCGAGCGAAGCCGTGGGTAAGATTGATGATGATGATGATGATGATGATGATGATGATGATGATGATGATGATGATGATGATGATGATGATGATGATGATGATGATGATGATGATGATGATGATGATGATGATGATGATGATGATGATGATGATGATGATGATGATGATGATGATGATGATGATGATGATGATGATGATGATGATGATGATGATGATGATGATGATGATGATGATGATGTGATGATGATGATGATGATGATGATGATGATGATGATGATGATGATGATGATGATGATGATGATGATGATGATGCTGATGATGATGATGATGATGATGATGATGATGATGATGATGATGATGATGATGATGATGATGATGATGATGATGATGATGATGCTGATGATGATGATGATGATGATGATGATGATGATGATGATGATGATGATGTGATGATGATGATGATGATGATGATGATGATGCTGATGATGATGATGATGATGATGATGATGATGATGATGATGATGATGATGATGATGATGATGATGATGATGATGATGATGATGATGATGATGATGATGATGATGATGATGATGATGATGATGATGATGCTGATGATGATGATGATGATGATGAGATGATGATGATGATGATGATGATGATGATGATGATGATGCTGATGATGATGATGATGATGATGATGATGATGATGATGATGATGATGCTGATGATGATGATGATGATGATGATGATGATGCTGATGATGATGATGATGATGATGCTGATGATGAAGCTGATGATGCTGATGATGATGATGATGCTGATGATGATGATGATGATGATGATGATGATGCTGATGATGATGATGCTGATGATGATGATGATGATGATGATGATGATGATGATGATGATGCTGATGATGATGATGCTGATGCTGATGATGATGATGATGATGATGATGATGATGCATGATGATGATGATGATGATGATGATGATGATGATGATGATGATGATGATGATGATGATGATGATGATGATGATGATGATGATGATGATGATGATGATGATGATGATGATGATGATGATGATGATGATGATGATGATGATGATGATGATGATGATGATGATGATGATGATGATGATGATGATGATGATGATGATGAGTGATGATGATGATGATGATGATGATGATGATGATGATGATGATGATGATGATGATGATGATGATGATGATGATGATGATGATGATGATGATGATGATGATGATGATGATGATGATGATGATGATGATGATGATGATGATGATGATGATGATGATGATGATGATGATGATGATGATGTGATGATGATGATGATGATGATGATGATGATGATGATGATGATGATGATGATGATGATGATGATGATGATGATGATGATGATGATGATGATGATGATGATGATGATGATGATGATGATGATGATGATGATGATGATGATGATGATGATGATGATGATGATGATGATGATGATGATGATGATGATGATGATGATGATGATGATGATGATGATGATGATGATGATGATGATGATGATGTAATGATGATGATGATGATGATGATGATGATGATGATGATGTGATGATGATGATGATGATGATGATGATGATGATGATGATGATGATGATGATGATGATGATGATGATGATGATGATGATGATGATGATGATGATGATGATGATGATGATGATGATGATGATGTGATGATGATGATGATGATGATGATGATGATGATGATGATGATGATGATGATGATGATGATGATGATGATGATGATGATGATGATGATGATGATGATGATGATGATGATGATGATGATGATGATGATGATGATGATGATGATGATGATGATGATGATGATGATGATGATGATGATGATGATGATGATGATGATGATGATGATGATGATGATGATGATGATGATGATGATGATGATGATGATGATGATGATGATGATGATGATGATGATGATGATGATGATGATGATGATGATGATGATGATGATGATGATGATGATGATGATGATGATGATGATGATGATGATGATGATGATGATGATGATGATGATGATGATGATGATGATGATGATGATGATGATGATGATGATGATGATGATGATGATGATGATGATGATGATGATGATGATGATGATGATGATGATGATGATGATGATGATGATGATGATGATGATGATGATGATGATGATGATGATGATGATGATGATGATGATGATGATGATGATGATGATGATGATGATGATGATGATGATGATGATGATGATGATGATGATGATGATGATGATGATGATGATGATGATGATGATGATGATGATGATGATGATGATGATGATGATGATGATGATGATGATGATGATGATGATGATGATGATGATGATGATGATGATGATGATGATGATGATGATGATGATGATGATGATGATGATGATGATGATGATGATGATGATGATGATGATGATGATGATGATGATGATGATGATGATGATGATGATGATGATGATGATGATGATGATGATGATGATGATGATGATGATGATGATGATGATGATGATGATGATGATGATGATGATGATGATGATGATGATGATGATGATGATGATGATGATGATGATGATGATGATGATGATGATGATGATGATGATGATGATGATGATGATGATGATGATGATGATGATGATGATGATGATGATGATGATGATGATGATGATGATGATGATGATGATGATGATGATGATGATGATGATGATGATGATGATGATGATGATGATGATGATGATGATGATGATGATGATGATGATGATGATGATGATGATGATGATGATGATGATGATGATGATGATGATGATGATGATGATGATGATGATGATGATGATGATGATGATGATGATGATGATGATGATGATGATGATGATGATGATGATGATGATGATGATGATGATGATGATGATGAGATGATGATGATGATGATGATGATGATGATGATGATGATGATGATGATGATGATGATGATGATGATGATGATGATGATGATGATGATGATGATGATGATGATGATGATGATGATGATGATGATGATGATGATGATGATGATGATGATGATGATGATGATGATGATGATGATGATGATGATGATGATGATGATGATGATGATGATGATGATGATGATGATGATGATGATGATGATGATGATGATGATGATGATGATGATGATGATGATGATGATGATGATGATGATGATGATGATGATGATGATGATGATGATGATGATGATGATGATGATGATGATGATGATGATGATGATGATGATGAGATGATGATGATGATGATGATGATGATGATGATGATGATGATGATGATGATGATGATGATGATGATGATGATGATGATGATGATGATGATGATGATGATGATGATGATGATGATGATGATGATGATGATGATGATGATGATGATGATGATGATGATGATGATGATGATGATGATGATGATGATGATGATGATGATGATGATGATGATGATGATGATGATGATGATGATGATGATGATGATGATGATGATGATGATGATGATGATGATGATGATGATGATGATGATGATGATGATGATGATGATGATGATGATGATGATGATGATGATGATGATGATGATGATGATGATGATGATGATGATGATGATGATGATGATGATGATGATGATGATGATGATGATGATGATGATGATGATGATGATGATGATGATGATGATGATGATGATGATGATGATGATGATGATGATGATGATGATGATGATGATGATGATGATGATGATGATGATGATGATGATGATGATGATGATGATGATGATGATGATGATGATGATGATGATGATGATGATGATGATGATGATGATGATGATGATGATGATGATGATGATGATGATGATGATGATGATGATGATGATGATGATGATGATGATGATGATGATGATGATGATGATGATGATGATGATGATGATGATGATGATGATGATGATGATGATGATGATGATGATGATGATGATGATGATGATGATGATGATGATGATGATGATGATGATGATGATGATGATGATGATGATGATGATGATGATGATGATGATGATGATGATGATGATGATGATGATGATGATGATGATGATGATGATGATGATGATGATGATGATGATGATGATGATGATGATGATGATGATGATGATGATGATGATGATGATGATGATGATGATGATGATGATGATGATGATGATGATGATGATGATGATGATGATGATGATGATGATGATGATGATGATGATGATGATGATGATGATGATGATGATGATGATGATGATGATGATGATGATGATGATGATGATGATGATGATGATGATGATGATGATGATGATGATGATGATGATGATGATGATGATGATGATGATGATGATGATGATGATGATGATGATGATGATGATGATGATGATGATGATGATGATGATGATGATGATGATGATGATGATGATGATGATGATGATGATGATGATGATGATGATGATGATGATGATGATGTGATGATGATGATGATGATGATGATGATGATGATGATGATGATGATGATGATGATGATGATGATGATGATGATGATGATGATGATGATGATGATGATGATGATGATGATGATGATGATGATGATGATGATGATGATGATGATGATGATGATGATGATGATGATGATGATGATGATGATGATGATGATGATGATGATGATGATGATGATGATGATGATGATGATGATGATGATGATGATGATGATGATGATGATGATGATGATGATGATGATGATGATGATGATGATGATGATGATGATGATGATGATGATGATGATGATGATGATGATGATGATGATGATGATGATGATGATGATGATGATGATGATGATGATGATGATGATGATGATGATGATGATGATGATGATGATGATGATGATGATGATGATGATGATGATGATGATGATGATGATGATGATGATGATGATGATGATGATGATGATGATGATGATGATGATGATGATGATGATGATGATGATGATGATGATGATGATGATGATGATGATGATGATGATGATGATGATGATGATGATGATGATGATGATGATGATGACGATGATGATGATGATGATGATGATGATGATGATGATGATGATGATGATGATGATGATGATGATGATGATGATGATGATGATGATGATGATGATGATGATGATGATGATGATGATGATGATGATGATGATGATGATGATGATGATGATGATGATGATGATGATGATGATGATGATGATGATGATGATGATGATGATGATGATGATGATGATGATGATGATGATGATGATGATGATGATGATGATGATGATGATGATGATGATGATGATGATGATGATGATGATGATGATGATGATGATGATGATGATGATGATGATGATGATGATGATGATGATGATGATGATGATGATGATGATGATGATGATGATGATGATGATGATGATGATGATGATGATGATGATGATGATGATGATGATGATGATGATGATGATGATGATGATGATGATGATGATGATGATGATGATGATGATGATGATGATGATGATGATGATGATGATGATGATGATGATGATGATGATGATGATGATGATGATGATGATGATGATGATGATGATGATGATGATGATGATGATGATGATGATGATGATGATGATGTGATGATGATGATGATGATGATGATGATGATGATGATGATGATGATGATGATGATGATGATGATGATGATGATGATGATGATGATGATGATGATGATGATGATGATGATGATGATGATGATGATGATGATGATGATGATGATGATGATGATGATGATGATGATGATGATGATGATGATGATGATGATGATGATGATGATGATGATGATGATGATGATGATGATGATGATGATGATGATGATGATGATGATGATGATGATGATGATGATGATGATGATGATGATGATGATGATGATGATGATGATGATGATGATGATGATGATGATGATGATGATGATGATGATGATGATGATGATGATGATGATGATGATGATGATGATGATGATGATGATGATGATGATGATGATGATGATGATGATGATGATGATGATGATGATGATGATGATGATGATGATGATGATGATGATGATGATGATGATGATGATGATGATGATGATGATGATGATGATGATGATGATGATGATGATGATGATGATGATGATGATGATGATGATGATGATGATGATGATGATGATGATGATGATGATGATGATGATGATGATGATGATGATGATGATGATGATGATGATGATGATGATGATGATGATGATGATGATGATGATGATGATGATGATGATGATGATGATGATGATGATGATGATGATGATGATGATGATGATGATGATGATGATGATGATGATGATGATGATGATGATGATGATGATGATGATGATGATGATGATGATGATGATGATGATGATGATGATGATGATGATGATGATGATGATGATGATGATGATGATGATGATGATGATGATGATGATGATGATGATGATGATGATGATGATGATGATGATGATGATGATGATGATGATGATGATGATGATGATGATGATGATGATGATGATGATGATGATGATGATGATGATGATGATGATGATGATGATGATGATGATGATGATGATGATGATGATGATGATGATGATGATGATGATGATGATGATGATGATGATGATGATGATGATGATGATGATGATGATGATGATGATGATGATGATGATGATGATGATGATGATGATGATGATGATGATGATGATGATGATGATGATGATGATGATGATGATGATGATGATGATGATGATGATGATGATGATGATGATGATGATGACGATGATGATGATGATGATGATGATGATGATGATGATGATGATGATGATGATGATGATGATGATGATGATGATGATGATGATGATGATGATGATGATGATGATGATGATGATGATGATGATGATGATGATGATGATGATGATGATGATGATGATGATGATGATGATGATGATGATGATGATGATGATGATGATGATGATGATGATGATGATGATGATGATATGATGATGATGATGATGATGATGATGATGATGATGATGATGATGATGATGATGATGATGATGATGATGATGATGATGATGATGATGATGATGATGATGATGATGATGATGATGATGATGATGATGATGATGATGATGATGATGATGATGATGATGATGATGATGATGATGATGATGATGATGATGATGATGATGATGATGATGATGATGATGATGATGATGATGATGATGATGATGATGATGATGATGATGATGATGATGATGATGATGATGATGATGATGATGATGATGATGATGATGATGATGATGATGATGATGATGATGATGATGATGATGATGATGATGATGATGATGATGATGATGATGATGATGATGATGATGATGATGATGATGATGATGATGATGATGATGATGATGATGATGATGATGATGATGATGATGATGATGATGATGATGATGATGATGATGATGATGATGATGATGATGATGATGATGATGATGATGATGATGATGATGATGATGATGATGATGATGATGATGATGATGATGATGATGATGATGATGATGATGATGATGATGATGATGATGATGATGATGATGATGATGATGATGATGATGATGATGATGATGATGATGATGATGATGATGATGATGATGATGATGATGATGATGATGATGATGATGATGATGATGATGATGATGATGATGATGATGATGATGATGATGATGATGATGATGATGATGATGATGATGATGATGATGATGATGATGATGATGATGATGATGATGATGATGATGATGATGATGATGATGATGATGATGATGATGATGATGATGATGATGATGATGATGATGATGATGATGATGATGATGATGATGATGATGATGATGATGATGATGATGATGATGATGATGATGATGATGATGATGATGATGATGATGATGATGATGATGATGATGATGATGATGATGATGATGATGATGATGATGATGATGATGATGATGATGATGATGATGATGATGATGATGATGATGATGATGATGATGATGATGATGATGATGATGATGATGATGATGATGATGATGATGATGATGATGATGATGATGATGATGATGATGATGATGATGATGATGATGATGATGATGATGATGATGATGATGATGATGATGATGATGATGATGATGATGATGATGATGATGATGATGATGATGATGATGATGATGATGATGATGATGATGATGATGATGATG
>OU696696.1:341783068-341785568 GCA_916050605.2 Platycheirus albimanus
TGATGATGATGATGATGATGATGATGATGATGATGATGATGATGATGATGATGATGATGATGATGATGATGATGATGATGATGATGATGATGATGATGATGATGATGATGATGATGATGATGATGATGATGATGATGATGATGATGATGATGATGATGATGATGATGATGATGATGATGATGATGATGATGATGATGATGATGATGATGATGATGATGATGATGATGATGATGATGATGATGATGATGATGATGATGATGATGATGATGATGATGATGATGATGATGATGATGATGATGATGATGATGATGATGATGATGATGATGATGATGATGATGATGATGATGATGATGATGATGATGATGATGATGATGATGATGATGATGATGATGATGATGATGATGATGATGATGATGATGATGATGATGATGATGATGATGATGATGATGATGATGATGATGATGATGATGATGATGATGATGATGATGATGATGATGATGATGATGATGATGATGATGATGATGATGATGATGATGATGATGATGATGATGATGATGATGATGATGATGATGATGATGATGATGATGATGATGATGATGATGATGATGATGATGATGATGATGATGATGATGATGATGATGATGATGATGATGATGATGATGATGATGATGATGATGATGATGATGATGATGATGATGATGATGATGATGATGATGATGATGATGATGATGATGATGATGATGATGATGATGATGATGATGATGATGATGATGATGATGATGATGATGATGATGATGATGATGATGATGATGATGATGATGATGATGATGATGATGATGATGATGATGATGATGATGATGATGATGATGATGATGATGATGATGATGATGATGATGATGATGATGATGATGATGATGATGATGATGATGATGATGATGATGATGATGATGATGATGATGATGATGATGATGATGATGATGATGATGATGATGATGATGATGATGATGATGATGATGATGATGATGATGATGATGATGATGATGATGATGATGATGATGATGATGATGATGATGATGATGATGATGATGATGATGATGATGATGATGATGATGATGATGATGATGATGATGATGATGATGATGATGATGATGATGATGATGATGATGATGATGATGATGATGATGATGATGATGATGATGATGATGATGATGATGATGATGATGATGATGATGATGATGATGATGATGATGATGATGATGATGATGATGATGATGATGATGATGATGATGATGATGATGATGATGATGATGATGATGATGATGATGATGATGATGATGATGATGATGATGATGATGATGATGATGATGATGATGATGATGATGATGATGATGATGATGATGATGATGATGATGATGATGATGATGATGATGATGATGATGATGATGATGATGATGATGATGATGATGATGATGATGATGATGATGATGATGATGATGATGATGATGATGATGATGATGATGATGATGATGATGATGATGATGATGATGATGATGATGATGATGATGATGATGATGATGATGATGATGATGATGATGATGATGATGATGATGATGATGATGATGATGATGATGATGATGATGATGATGATGATGATGATGATGATGATGATGATGATGATGATGATGATGATGATGATGATGATGATGATGATGATGATGATGATGATGATGATGATGATGATGATGATGATGATGATGATGATGATGATGATGATGATGATGATGATGATGATGATGATGATGATGATGATGATGATGATGATGATGATGATGATGATGATGATGATGATGATGATGATGATGATGATGATGATGATGATGATGATGATGATGATGATGATGATGATGATGATGATGATGATGATGATGATGATGATGATGATGATGATGATGATGATGATGATGATGATGATGATGATGATGATGATGATGATGATGATGATGATGATGATGATGATGATGATGATGATGATGATGATGATGATGATGATGATGATGATGATGATGATGATGATGATGATGATGATGATGATGATGATGATGATGATGATGATGATGATGATGATGATGATGATGATGATGATGATGATGATGATGATGATGATGATGATGATGATGATGATGATGATGATGATGATGATGATGATGATGATGATGATGATGATGATGATGATGATGATGATGATGATGATGATGATGATGATGATGATGATGATGATGATGATGATGATGATGATGATGATGATGATGATGATGATGATGATGATGATGATGATGATGATGATGATGATGATGATGATGATGATGATGATGATGATGATGATGATGATGATGATGATGATGATGATGATGATGATGATGATGATGATGATGATGATGATGATGATGATGATGATGATGATGATGATGATGATGATGATGATGATGATGATGATGATGAT